>JABFPN010002801.1:0-20588 GCA_022817305.1 Leptoteleia sp. ZL-2020 | reverse complement strand
AATTTAGTTTAATAAAATACAATGATTCAAAGAGTATTTACAGCAGCTGTAACATGAAAATAAATTGTAAATATAATTGAAATAAAGTCAATGAACTGAACTCAACTAAATAATTTTTAGTTGGTTGAACTATGTTTTCCTCGGACTGCAACTAACATTTTTTTAGTTCAACCAACTATAGTTCAGAAATTGATATAACTTTATCTGTTAGATGTATTAACTAAGCTATACTATACTTGTCGAAAAAACAAACTAAAGTATTTCTAGTTGGCTGCACTATATTTCCTCTGAGTGTAAACATTTCTTTTGTGATCATCATTTTTACTATTTTTTATGGTAACTTTTCACAGATATTGATAAAATAATGCCATATATTTTTAATTTTATCAATAATTTTTTTCTCTGTGCATTGAATATTATTAATAATTGTAGAATATTCAATATTTTTTTATCCAAATATCACCATATTTAATAACTTTTATAATCCACTGTAATAAAAATTATTGTTTACTTTATGACCTTTTTTTATAAGTTATACATAGTATATTCCACCTATACTAAATGTGACAAATAAAAAGAACTTTTTGATATATTATAAACATATTTTACAGTACTGGAATATTCCAATGTCCAACAGCACTTTTAACTTCTTGGAAAGCATTAGAACAGCGAATTTTATTTACGCGGAAATTTCGATTTACATTTAAATTTCAACTTACGGCCAGCAGATTCTTAGCGTGTTAGAATAAAAAAAAAATTTGCATGCTTTATATTGAGAAATAAATCTTGCTATAATTATTCCCAGCGCTGTTAACGAAGAATTAATTTCATTGACTTTTTAATCAAGTTGATAATTCGGTTAAATTTTCTTTTTACCGTCCAGCTTTTATTTTTCCCTCGAAATTCCGAAGCGTGTAAAATAATAATTTTATTGCCACATTCTATCGGTTCATAAATATTATAGGCATTATTAAAAATAAACTTTTATTTATTTCCGCATACATTTGTCGACGAAGAAAATAATGTTTAAAAGTCGTTTGAATAATTAATGCGATTAGAACACATGACATAATTTTATTTATATCACAAAAACACTCGAACATAAAAAGGCTAAGTTATATCACACCTGGAGGATGTTTAAGAGCGCATAACTTATGGTCTTTCATTAATGAAATTATGAACGCGTTATAAGTGTTGGGAAAACTACAAATTTATTGCTTTTATTCCAGTATCAAAGGAATCTCGTATTTTGGGCTATTCTTATTCGAATATTATTATGATTTTCATATTGTGGCTAGTGTTTTAATATACCAGGGTGGAATGGAAAAAAAAAAGAAAAAAATATATATATATAGAAAAGGAAGAAAAAAAATTGAAATGTATGCTGCACGCCGGCTGGCGCCAAATCGGCGCTAGACGTCTTGCGAGAAAAGTCTTTAAAACCATATATAATAGGCTATAATGATACATAGTACATTTTGTACAGGTGAGTCATAGGTATCTATACAAAATAAATCATTTTCTCTATTTATATATTTCATTTGTTGACTTGTCGTTATAATTCTTTAATTATATTAACAAACTAAGCTGGGACAAATAAATGTTAGAAAAATATATTGCACTGTTAACTTTTTTTGTAGAAATATTCGAGTACTGATATAAGAAAAATAGTGGGATTTAAAATATTTGATGTTAATTTAAGGATACCGTCGAAAAATATAGATATTTATTAATAAATATAATAAAAATAATTACAAAAAGTAATTTTTAGCATTATTTAATTGAGGGCCACATTATAATTTATTTATAAAAAATAACAAATTATAACAATAGAATAAAATTTGTATTAAATATAATAAATAATAAATAAAGATGTCTGAAATTTTTTCACAAGGAAATATTCACAAGATAATTTTAAAACATTCTTAAATTGAACCATATATATTCTTTGCTATTAAAAAAAAACATACTACTGTGACAATGGGATTAAATGTATCTACGAACTGAAATAAATTGAAAATTTCACTTTTCATTTCAAATTGAAATGATTTCAAGATAATGGCACTAAAGAATAAAATGTTTTTCAAATTAAAAACTTATTGTTTTTATTTTTATTTTTTTTCTAGAAGTACCTTTATGCACTCAAAAACAAGAGAAAGGGAAGTTCGTTTACATTTTGTATTTTGAAAACATTTCACACTTCAGCCCCATTTCAAGATATCTAATTTAATCGAATACAAAAATAACTGCAAAATTCCTTCCACTAAACTTACTCGAACGTAACTAAAAAAGCAAGCTAAATGAGATGGAAACACCATTCGTGTGATATATCGTTTAATTTATTTTAAGTTAAAACTTTTTTTACAATAATATCTTACATTCACTTTTTACAGTTTTCTATTGCAGCGTATGTCTGTAATTACACGCCTCACGCATTCTATATCATACACACGATTATTTTGCCTCGTGCACGTTTACATGTTTTCCGTAACACTTATCGACGACTCGCACTCTGATTTGATGAAAAATCAACGTTTATACAAACTACGCGCTACTCCCTAATAATACTATATAGATACCATTCGCGTCTCTCGATAACTTTGTCTTAAAATAATAATAATAATAATTATTATTAAAAAAGAGAAGAAAAAAAAAAAATGGTGAAGCCTTCCCTCGTCTGCGATTTTCAAAGAAAAATAAAATCAACGAAACGTCGCTAACGCTAGAATTAACTTAGCCCCCCCCCCCCGTCCCACCCCGTCCAGGTTGAAAAACCCCGTCCTAAAATCAGCGGATCAGTCTTTTGGAAAATCGCAATGCACAGAAACGGAATGGCAGTACACTGAAACATAACCACCACTGCTGTTTTAATAGAACAAAATCACAAATATCGAGGGCTTCCCTGTCGGGGGCCCCCACCTCGAACGAATTCTCATTGCTATTTAAGTTCCTTTGACTAACTATCATTTACTTTTTCATCTTCCTTTAAATCTACTACGACTCCTTTACGCACACGATTCACGTTGGGTTAATGCTGTCTTCATAATATAATTGATATTATGTATAATATATATATATATATTTGTGTGTGTAGATATATATATATATATATATTTTTATATATATATATATGTATTTTTATTTATTTATTTATTTACTTATTTATTCCTTTATTTTTGATTTCAATAACACAATGTCAAAGATACAAAAATGTACACGTGTTCCTCATTAGCTGATGATATTGAAGAATAAAACGTTTCTGAAACACTAAATTTCAACAAACTTCACTTCATTTTGTTTATAAATACATAAAGGGCGACTTTAAAGCGAAACAAAAACAATAATATTATTGTTTTTGTTTTGTTGAGTGCGCCCTTTCGCTTGTTGACAAACAATTCTTGCTTGCATTCCAGCAACGTTTTATAGTTCAGTTCCATCAATTGCTTGACTAACAACGATCCTTTTTATTCATCAATCGTTTATTAAAAGCTACGCACGCAGCCCCGGCGTGATAGAAAAACCGTGGGAACATCGATATTTATTTAATCCTTTAACGTTACACCTTGCCGCGCAAACGTTTTATCCTACTACCGTCAATTCTCCTTCGCGTCGTCGCAGTTAGGTTGAAATTTCAGTAGAAATTTCAGAAAACCCTGGTAAACAATTGAAACCGGGCTGAAATATGGTCCCGACCGGGCATCCAAGCTTCCTGATCAGGCACCCCGACAAGATCAACGTTCCACCAAAAAGTTGACAGGGTTCTGGCATGGATACCATAGGTGTCTATCTGTATTGTGGCATCCCAGCTAGGACCATATCAATACCCGACGTTACAGCCCAATCATTGCCTGATCAGGTTATTTGGCCTGGTCTCGGCGTGGTCCCAACTGTGCTAACTGTAATCGGTGATGCCATGTCAATGCCACGGAAGGGCCCGGTTTCATTTTTACTAGAGTTGTGACACCACGAACCAGAATAACTCTCCCTCTCTCTCTCAATTGGAATCGGGGGGGGTTATTAAATTAATGAAAAAATATCACAGACGATCAATACAAATAGAATCCGATAAATATGGGATATCAAATTAAAAATTGCGTCGAGGCTTATTATTGATTGGCGAAAGACAGTTTTAATTTTGTATCATTTTAGCTTGTGGAACTAAGGAAGAAATAGTTTTTTAAATTGAAAAATATTTCTAAATACTCGGGAGGTCGTTTGAATACAATCTATGAAAAAAAAAATTATATAGGTTGCCATATATGTGCCATATATGCCACCTATATAAAACTTTTTCATGGGAACAAGGAATTGATTTGGCCAAAATTGTTATTCTTATTATTTTATTATACTTATTAAAGTTTTTAATTTAATTTTCTGACAAGTTTTTATTCTTCAGTTCTATCGACAGCTCTTCAGTAAATTAAGATAAATTTAATCATTTTATTTTACGAATTCAGAATAGAATCTTGTCTCTTTCTTGCATTAATTTAAGGATGGGCCTCGATACAAGTTTCCTCGGGGTTTGCATCGGCTTCTATTATGCAATTGTTCATTACAAACGTTCGGTAAGGTGAGGTTCCTTTTTGGAATCTTCGGATAAAACGAGTGCGCCATTTTCAACTAACCGTTACGACACTATAAAACGACGGTGGCGCCATCGGGCGGTCATTTTCAATGTTTCCTTAAAAAGTCGGTCACAATATTGTTTGTCAAGGATTTTAATGCAAAAGAAACACATTACAGGTACACAGTTTTTTTTTTTTTTTTCAAATAGACGCAATTTATTTTATTTTTACAACGAAAATGTACAATATAATCTTTACCATCCTAAAACATCCAGTTACAATGCTTGATAGATGTGGATAACACGAACAATTGTACAACTGCAAACACTTGGAATAAGTACATGACGAAAATACAAAAGACGGTATTTTTTGTTATCATAAATAATAATATTTACAAACTTTATACGCACCCACGTAAAAATCATTATATATGTGGCATATATGCGGCATATATGTTACATATATAGGTTTTTACCTGGGTATATTATACTCCTTTTTGTTAGATGTACAATTCCAAATTGCAGGCTGAAAGTCATGCCGGAAAATATCGAAAATGTACCGACCGATCACGCTCCCTACAAAACATCGTAATTTCATTAAATTGCACGATACCTTTGAATAAAAGGGTCAAGACGCACGAGCAGCTTTTACAGTTCTCAAAATCAGCGACGTACGGCGCTGCCGGAAAATTGCGGCGAACAAGTGCAGCTTGTTCGAACGTCGATCAAACTGTCCCTCATAAACTATTCTTATAGATATATCAACATCATCATTATTCGGTCCATTTTATTCGGTCGCAAATGAATCGCTTTCGTGGAAATTCGAATGATTTTTCGTGTAATTCGAAAATGGGAAATAACGCCGTTTGATTCGTTATCGCAATCGTGACAAGCTTACAAAAGTTGCACGTTATAAACATTTGCCCTAGTAAAAAATTGAAACCGGGTTGAAATAGGGCCTTGGGTCGGGCACCCCGATAAGATTAACATTCCACCAAAAATTTGGGCATGGCCCTGGCATGGATACCATAGGTGTCTATCCGTAACGTGGCATCCCGACTGGTACCATATCAATACCCGGCGTTACATTCCCAATCATTGCCTGATCGGGTTGTTTGGTCCGGTCCAGGTATGGTCCCAACCGGGCACGCCCGGTTTCACTTTTACCAGGATCAGTGGGTCAATAAAATTCGTGTTTAATATATGTAAAATGATAGTTCACGATGGATTATATTTCGCTTTCGTTTAAACTATTCACATTTTCGCCGATTAAAAATTGTTATTTAGAAAATAATGTGGACTAAAAAAACAAATTATACGCAATAAATATAATCTGGCGTTAAAAAGTAAAAAATTCGAAAATTAATATTCCAATATGAGATAGTAAAAATTGAAATACCACGAGATTTAAAACACCTTTACTTTGACTTTGAAAATGTAAATAGTTGGTCGTTCAAAAATGACGGTTCATAAATGCGAATCTGCTATACCATTGAAGTAACATTTTTCCATCCCCCCCTCCCTGTGGCTTCCGGAAGAATCCTTGTTGCCTGACAATTCACGGTAAGCCGATCGAAGAGGGAGCCACTCGCATCTTTTATTCCTTACTTCTTTTCTGTTCGTTTTTGTTAGTTGAAAAGTAACTGATTTCTCATTCGTGTGAGTCTTAAAAGTTAATCGAGAAAAGAAGGGCAAATTAAAAAAAAAAAAAAAATAGACAACATTTCAAAAAGACGAACGCAACGACGCGCGTATACGTTATATATAATATACCGAAATATGTACACGATATAGACTCGATACAAGTATATAATAAGATGACTTCGTTTGTACTTGGGGCCGGGGCGCGATGACCCTAAATATTATTATATACTTTGTTTACATATTTACAATGGTCCGTTCAACGCGCTACCAGTGTTAATCTATACATATCATTCTCGTGTCTTGCGTACAAGTATACGTATATATAAAACACATATATTATGCAACATGACTCGCACTTGAGATAAATTTGCATCACGCCCATGTTACGTTTTTTTTTTCCTTTATTTTTTTTTTCCTTTTTTTTTAATCGCCGGTGCAGGTGAAGTATACGCATTATACAACCAGTGTAACAGTTATACCCATACAAACGCACCTGCACGAAATAATAAAATGGTGGACAAATGTTTGTATCTCATATGGTGGGTTGCGTCCTGGTTTAATGAGGCTAGCTAGAATTAATTCATGTGTACTCCGATCGCCAACCAGTCTGCAACAAATCAAAAGTTTACGTTGGTTATTATCTGTTGTTTGATATGAGAATGAAATATAAAATGTATAAAAGTATAAAGAGTTACTTGGAAAGATGACAAATGATAACAAAGATTGTTTTTATGGGTTCAATTTTAATGTTAATAATTTAATTGTCTCTGTGTTTAGGACAAGCAAATAGGACAAGCAAAAAGTATACTGGAAAAAGAGGATTGAAGAACACAAAAGCTGTATTAAATTGGGACTTGACAAACATAATGTAATCACAAAGCATATCCTGAATACTGAACATCAAATGAAATGGAATAAGATTAAAATTTGTAGACATTGAAAAATATTATTGTAAAAAGAAACGTCTCCAAAATGTTAATAAAAACACTCCTAATGCACAACAAGATATGGAAAATTTAAACAAAATTTATGATAAATTTATGACATATTGTCTGTCCCCTTAATATGATACCATATAATTTTTCAAAGCAAGCTATAATTGTATTTAACTAAGTACATTTTGATAAACTCTAACAGCAAAGATATCCTATTATATATTAATTTGACTTTCCAAATATTTACAAACATTGCTTTTGCATATGCTCAATCTTAAGAACCTTTCATTCTTCAGTTCCATAATAAACGTCCCAACGTTATTTTGAACTTTTATTAAACAGTAAATCTCAATAAATTGTAATCCTGCGTCACGCATCTGAACGTCATCGTGGTTTAAATTGAAAGCGCGAGTGAAAAAGTTGTACAGCTACGACTGAACGATGTTTAAAACTTCAGGAGACGTAGCGTCATAAAAAAGAAAACAATGGTCGAAAATGTTGCAATCATAAGTATGAGGTCACTGCTCACCATGGCATTCGTCGTGGCAGCTAATTGAAGACCCTGCAGGCTCGTCATGTGGTGGGAATGGGAATGTGAATGTGAATGAGGATGGATGGGAGGGGGTGCCGGGGGTGCGAATCCTTGATGAAGACCTCCGGCTACTCCGACACCCGTATGATACATGTAGTGCTGCATGGCCGGGTGCATCGTGTGGTGGTGTTGCGAGGAACCTGAAACATCACAAAAAAAAAGTTTGCCCACATCAGTCAAGTTATTCTCTACGAAAACGGAAATGAAGAAGCGAGCTACAGTTTAATCTGGAGCCAAAGTAGGTGTATCTGACAGGAGTCTTCATAGGTTCAAACTAGGGTTTAAGATAGCTCTTAATAGAAGACAACTCTGGTATTAATAATAGATCTATATTAGTAATAGACCAGATACTAATTCTAATGTTAATAATAGACCAGATACCAACTCTAGCATTAATAATAGACCAGATACCAACTATAATATTAGTCATAGACCAGATACCAACTCTAGCATTAATAATAGACCAGATACCAACTATAATATTAGTCATAGACCAGATACCAACTCTAATATTAGTATTAGACCAGATACCAACTCTAATATTAATAATAGACCAGATACCAACTATAATATTAGTAATAGACCAACTCTAATATTAATAATAAACCAGATACCAACTCCAATATCAATAATAGACCAGATACCAAGATATCAAGGTTTTTTAACAGTAGTTACATTGGGCAAACTTAGACGGTCCCTATATTGGAACCATATAGATTTACCCAAAATGTGAAATAAACAGGTCTTCCTAAACTGGACCTAGTTTACCATCATCATATATATACAATAAAGGAAAATTTTATAGAGTTCCAACTAGGACTGTCCCTATTCCCATTAGATCTAGACGATTTTCACTAAGAAATCTTGAAGATACTGACCCATAGGCGAACCGAAGCCCGAATGGAAAGGTTTGTTGTCGAGGTCAAGGTGTCCGCCTGCCTTGATCATGTCACCCATAACGCCACCCAGGCCAAGACAGCCGCCGGCCTTTTTCTTTTTACTCTTCGACGAGAGCTTCCGGTTTCTAGTCTGGATGCCTTCCTTCTTCATCGTTAATGGCCGGTTCACCTGAAACACACAAAATCGTCGGTTCTTGATTAATCAACTCCTAATAGCAACTTCTAATCGATCGCCTGCGAAGGTTAACTAAGGTACCGGGACCGCGGATCGGGTTCCACGCTAGGAAATCGAGCTAAAGCAAACTTCCCCCCGCGATAGCGATCGATTCGATTAGCGATTTCCGACCCCGGGCATCCCAATTTTCGGGAATTGTCCGGATTGGAAAACGGTGCTTTTTTTTATCATCCCAGGCAAACTTAATAATAGATCGAGCGCTGGACGCAACCCGACTGACTCGGACGCGAAATTGCTACTCGGATTACAGCGCGGTGGGAAGCGCCGCGAAATCCGAAACAGAGCCTTCCTTAGATGCCCCCCCTTTTTTTGCCATTGCGGCGGGGAGATACTTTCGGGCGGCATGTGTATTTTATAAATAACACATCGCCGGTCGAGACGGCCTTATCGCGCCGCATCATCGCGATGCTCCGAAGGGGTGAACGGCCCGTTGCATTCTTGAAAATCATCAGGGACAATAAGATTGATGTCCAATTTTCCTAATTCCCGCGGATCTCGACGCTTTGTCCCGTTTTGGCGACGGAGTTCGCGCCCAGAAAGAGACTTCTCGCATAGCTTTTTGATAATCTGCTAAACATAGACAATATCCTTCTAATGCCAGAAGGTATGGTCTTTTTAAACACATAGAACTGAAGAATGAAACGTTTTTATTATTGTCTGCATACAAAAGTAATGTTTGTAAATATTTAGAAGGCCAAATTAAAGAAACAAAAACATGAATATTGTTTGTTTACGTCCAAAGGACATAAGAATGGATGTAAATGTAAAACAAAAACAAAGTCAACTTATATTTTGTATTTCTTAAAACGTTTCATTTTTCAATCCTACTTTAAAAAAAAAAACCAATCTCTCGGGTCTACTTAATAAAACAACAAAATCGATAACAATAATTATTTTTCTCTCGTTAGTTAGCCCCTTCAAATGATGATAACAAAATTTCTTGTTCCAAGTCTAATCTATATCAATCCCAATTCATCCCAATAAACGGCACTAAATAGTCAGCATACACTGAGAAAAAAATAATAGTAAAATTGAAAACAATTTATATCCATTCAAGGATACCTCTGAAGAGTGAACAATTTTACTATTAAAAATAGTAAAAACGATATTTATCAAAGCAGTTTGTAGTACTTTTCTACTAATATTTACTACATGACTTAAATTTTACTATTACTAACAGTAGAAATAATTACTTTCCCAATATATCCTTAAATTGATACCAAAAATACCAATTTCTGATATATCTTTATCTCAGTGTAGTTGAACCTACTAGAACCCAGTACCACACAGACTAACCCGGTCAATCTTACGGAAATAATTGGAATTCCACGAGATCAGAAGTTTGGAAATCCATAGAACATATAGAGAAAGTGCCAACAAACTTTCCGCACAAGTACCATAAATTTCCCAATAACACAATCATCAGATATCCGCTGGTTACAAGTAGTCCAACAAATTTCGGTGATATCCCTGGTATTTGCGGGGGAAAAAGGGGGCGGCAATTAGCCGCCGCGGCGAGTGGCCCCGGCGTGATCTACGATAGTTGGAATTCGCGCGATCGTGTTCGATAAAATGATACGATTTACGCGGAATGGCTGAGTGGCAGCCAAGGCCGCGCCAGCGGAACAATGCGGCCTACGCTGTTGCAACCTGGACCCGCGCAATGCCCGACGAAGAAGAGCGCGCGCGCCGCTCACTCTCCCGCGGCGTGGCGCGACGCGCGACCCAGCCGGGGATATTTCCACGGGCAATCATAAATCCTTCAAGCGGCCGAGCGTCGTCGATTGTTCCTAAGCCAAGGTTCGAGGCAGCTCCGTTGACTCACCGTCGTGTTAACTATCAAGCATTTTTAATTAAGCCTGCTTCTACACCCCCCCCCTTCCTCCCTCCCGCACCGCAATGCGAGACATGCACCGAGGAAATCGTACTTTCACTTCGCAACGAATGTTTTTGCGTCGCGGAGGAGCGAAAAAAAAAAAAGAGGAGGGAAAAAAGGAACGTCACTTTTTCTCCTATTCTTATGAAAGTGCCCGATCCGTCGGCTGGATTGCGTCACCGTTCACGCAGCTCCGGGACCCCGAGCGAGGCGGACACAATTGAAGGTAAAAGATGAGTCAATTTGGTTGTGAAAAAAAATTGACACGATGAGGAGTTAAAACTGTAACTATGGGGCAAAAAAGTCCATTGGATGTTATTAGGTACCATTCGAAATTGTTGGAATTTAGGAGGACTCGGTTGGTAGAACATTGTCTTGGATAAGTCACAATTGAGTGGAATTGAAGAATGAAAGGTTTTTAAAATGAAGCTTATAAAAAAATAATGTTTGTAAACACCTGGAAGGTCAAATTAAGGAAACAAAAACAATAATATTGTTTGTTTACGTCCAAAGGACACGAGAATTGATGTAAATACAAAACAAAAACAAAGTCAGCTTATATTTTGTATTTCTTAAAACGTTTCATTTTTCAGTCCTATGATAAAAAAGCTCTATAATATAATTTTACATACAACTTTTTTTATTCCAAGGAAAGATTAACAAAAATTGCTAAGACTTTTGGTAAATTGATAATATTCCTACAAAAATGGAAAAATTACTATCCTAAATTAGTAAAAAGTCTAAGCACTTTCTAAAAATTATCAATAAATTGATATATTTTACTAACTTAAGATAGTAATTTTCCAATCTTTGCAAACATATAACCAGTTTACTAAGAATCTCAGCAATTTTTATTAATCCTCTCTCTCCACGTAAAATATAATACCAATTAATAATATTTTAAAAGAATTCCATTTTTCAGTCCCATCATTACTTCCCATTTCTCAATTACACTTTAATAAGCTTCAATCATGGACTTATCCCACGAAAAGGTTCACTTCAATCCCATTAACATCAACAGTCTTTTTCTTTTTTAATTGCTCTCAATAAGAATCAATGGATTGTTTTAAATGCGGAAACGCAATTCCAATTACAAAATCGGCAAGATTTGTTAAGAGAACGGGCCAGTCGGGATCCGGCACGTAAAGTCGTTGGCTGGTGACGTGGCGCTCGAATTGAGCGAGGGCTGTCGATTTGTTAATTATAATTGCACGCTCGGCGCGGAGAGACTACCGAGAATCTGCGGGATTTCTTAATTGCGCTGTCTGCCCGAACGCAACGCGCATGTCTACGTACCATTGCCATGGCCATGATTCTTAATTTCGACGCGAGAGGCGCGCTTTTAACCACGACAAGTTTGAATTATTCAAATTTCCCGCCATTATTGTTGGACTTCATTAATTGGTACTTAATAACGGGGCTCGCGCAGGTATTTAGGATTTCTGTAATCGCCGGTTAATCATCTCCCCCCCTCCTGATACTTTTACCCGTTCATCACCGTGATCGACAATTTACATCTGCGGCTCATTATATTTAATAATGCGATGAAGTAACGAGCGTGATAAACAATGAATTCGAATGTCCGACGAGTTACGCCACGGTTCTTTCATCTCTTTTTTATTATTTTTCTTCTTTTTTTTTTAGGGGAAAGCCTAATGAATTCCTGCCAATGATGTTCCTTTTTAATCCGTTTGAGGGAAGCCGCTTACAGCGCGCCGCTAATTCGACAAATTTGGCCAATTGCATAATTCTGAAAAAGAGTCGTTGACCGTCTCGCCGGCGCAAAGCCCACGATCAAACGGAACTTCCATTGCTTTGACGAAACCCGTTCAAACGAATCGTCGCGAGCCGCAGCTGGCCTTAAAAACGGCAACCAATAATGGGCCGGGAGAGAGAGAGAGAAAAAAAAAAGGGCGGCGAAAATTGTTCGGCATTGTTCTACCGCGTAAGAGTGGCTTATTGATACAGATACCTTCTTTGGGGCGTAGGTAAGGTCCCGCGCGATCCAAGCCATCGATAGAGCGTCATGAAAAGAATGACGGAAAGAAGGACGACAGAAGAGGAAGACCCCCCCTACCCCCCTCACTGCTCCACGTTGCGCCCCTTCCCCTCGCATAATACCGGGAACCTTTTCTCGCATGTTGGTAGTTGCATCACGTCGCGGCGACTACAAAGTCCCCGCCAACTCTGCGCTTGCAACATAATACTTGCATACCTACTTATTTTGTACTTAAGTATTGTACGAGGCGCGCGCCTCCAACTCACCCTTCGGTTAAATTCATTGATCCAGCGAAGCGCTCGCCGAACGATCATTGATTTACCGGGAATCGATGGTGGAAAATTCAGAATTTTGGGAGCTGAAATTGTGGGGAAGATGAAATTTTGGATACCCCCAAATTTTGGATATCCTAAATTTTGCCTATCTTCAATTTCCTTTATTTAAAGTCTAATATTTCTGAAGATAAGACAGCATCTCTATATATATATAGTAATAATATGGTTAGAATGTCTTAATACTTTGATACGTCCAACTAGATACACACTGGAAGTTCAGCTAAAGCGATACCCTCCACCAAAGGTACCAAGTGTGGTCTGCGAAGGTCTGGGTCCGCGAGGTGCAAACCAAAGGAACGAAGACGAAATCTTGACTTGGTACCAACGTGGGACGAGGAGCGGGGGGTATCAGACAAGGGAATAACGAAGTCCGGCGAAGATTCAAATGCGGATTGATGTGGTCACACACGATGCAACCGAACGCCAATTGCATACCAGATGTACTCAAGCAAACAACCGGGGTCAACGAATGAACAATCGGATCCAAGAAATGGCGCCATTTAGTGACAGCGGTTAATAAAATCTTGCATTTTAACCGACCGGAAAGCCTTTGAAACTCCAATGGTTGGTTTGATTAGCTGTAGAAAATCATCGATTACAATGGGCTGGGGATCATCGACGACCCAGTTGTCGAAAGCAATGAAACTAGACTGGATGTGGATGATGACTGGTCAATTCATAGTCGTTGATAAGGTCCAGGTTTTGGTAAGGAAAGGATGTGATGGAATCTGGATGAAACTAAGAAGTCTAACAAGACTAACAAAAATAGACTCTACGTGGATGGTGACTGGTCAATTCATAATCGTTGATAAGGTCCAGTTTTTGGTACGAAAACGATGTGACGGAATCTGGATGAAACTAACGAAATTAATGAAACTAAGAAGACTAAGAAAACTAACAAGACTAACAAAACTAACAAAACTAACGAAACTAACGAAACTAGACTCTGGATGGATGATGACTCGTCAATTCATAACCGTCGTTACCGTCCAATTTTCGGTACGAAATCGATGTGACGGAATGTTGACGCCTGGCCGTAAAGGTCATTAATAATTTTGGCACTTCCCTTTCGCCAAAGCCACCTAGCTCGTACCCAAGAATTCGCCGAGGCCACGAGTTGAATATCTCATATTGTCCCGGGCCGTACTTGGAATACTAAGTGCACCGGGGCCGGCCTTTAAGGACTGTTCCGAGTAATGCAACTTTATAACTTCCTCGCCGGACAAATGTTACTTTAAAGTGGCCACGCTCGGCCGTAAATTTGATTAGGCAAATGATTCAACCGGCCCGGCTTATTGTCCGCGCCGTTTCCGCGGGTTTTAAGGCCCCCGGATGTGAATTGCAACCGCGCGCATGTATAATTAAAATTAACGAAGTATAAATAAGTGATGTATGGGCGCGCGGGGACGGCTCGGATCGCATGGAATCGTGCCACTTAAATGCAAGTGTGGCCGCGGCGTACGGCGCATTTATTCGTTCGCTTCGGATCGCAATTTTCAAGCCATTACATACTGTCCGGGACGCGAAGACGAAGCGTATTGGGTACGCCGCGCTATCGCGCGCTCTTTCGCTCTCCCTTGTCTCTCTCCCGCTTGCCCCCTTCTACGCACGATACAGCCGAGCACAGAGTTGCCCTGTCTGTGCCGATATGATCTCAATCGTGGGCCAGGCTAACCGGTAAATATAGCGCTACTGGGAACCGTATAAATCTGTGCACCGATCGCCCGATAAGCTACATAATTTTAAGACTTTCCGCACTTCAGGGATCTCATCGTGAAATCTCTCCCCACGGGACCAGTTACCCAGTGAGTGTGATCGTCCAAAAAAAAGGATGGAAAAAAGACGAAAAAGGAGGGAGGGAAGGGAAAAAGGACGGCAAAAAGCGTTCAGGGACAATAGACCAATGCGAGAAACCGACCCGAAACTTGGCCAGGCGAATTCCGAATGGCGTCGCGGCAGAGGACGGTAACCGTCGAAATCCGCAAATTTGTTTGCAGCCCGAGCGGTTCCTCGGGAGGTTCGCTTTTCATTCGATTATAATTAGTCGCCGTGACCGTTATCTCGGGGAGAAATGAATAAGCCGAATGCTAGACGGGGAGGCGAAGGAGACAGATCTGCGATCGTTAAGATCCAACGGGGAGATAAGCCGCGCGTTTCTAAACTCGTACTAATGCGCGCGTTGCTCACGTACGTCAAAACGATACATGTAAAGCGCACGCGAAACCCAAGTTAAAATAGAATCTTACGTAAAATTATTCAGGAGATTTACACGTGTTCGAAATATGATAATGCCTCGAGGTGTACCACTCGCTACACATAACAAAATTTCCAGTAATCGTTACAAGAGAGAAGAGGAGGAAAGAGAAGGACACTTGGCTTGGTCTTTTTGGTAAATTTTTCGACAAGTCCCTAGGAAAATTTTGCTTCTACGCAAAAAGATAGATAGAGGTCTTTATTGTTCAGCTTTCTCAGCTAGTTTTACACATGAAAAATAAATAAATAATATATACAAAAAATTAAAATAAAAATTGTACAATCTACCGTGGTCCATGAGACACTTACGCGGGTTTTATAACTCATACAATAATTATTATAATAAATAAATGCAATTAATATAATACATAAGTAAAATAATTTAGGAACAGCACAAAAATAATTTAAAGACAACTGTGCAAACAATAAGACAAGAGATAAAATGTATAATAAATAGATAAAAAGATGAGAGTCTATTAGGTTTTAAAAGACAGGGTTTGGTGATAATGTTTATATTTTGCAAAAAGGTAAATAAACAAAAGGGTTGTTTATTTACATTTTAGAGGGCACAAAGGTCAAATTAAAAAACAAAGCTTATTTACATCCTGTTTCGAGAACCGATACCACTCTTCAAACTCATTTTGTTCTCTTATTCTCGTTGCAATTGGTTTATTTCAGTCTCCGTAATTGGGAACCAGGTGGATTGAACGAAAATTTGGCCGCTTTTCTCATCAATTAATAGTTATGACGTACGCAATTGAAGCGGTCGTTGGGAGCTATCGCTCGTTACAAGCGATGATGCCACAAAAGCGCAACATTGTTGGCGATTTATCACAATCCTCTTGGCCGTCGCGCGCAATTAATTTTGAGAAGTGGCGTGCTTCGTTTTGCGCGGCTAATTGACGCAACTTTTTCGCGAAAACCTAACCGAGACGAGGGGCTCGAAAAAAAAAGAAAGAAAAATTATAAAGAAGAAGAAGAAGGAGGTAAAAAGAGACAAGCGTCTTGTTGTTCTCGCGACCGCAGCGCCCCCTACCAAACGGAGCCGATCGCCCATGCAAATCGTTCCCCCGAATCTGCGTGACTTTTTTCCCCCCGGAGCCGCAATCTCTCCGTCATCGCGACGGGGCGCCCCGGCCATTTTCAGCGAATTAAAAGTTACACGCGTTCGTTATTCGCTTTGTCCGCAAACGCGCCGCAATTAACGTCCGCGTTTTTACGACGCGGCCCGGCGAAAAGTTAATTAATTATTCGTCAAAGGTGATGGCAAATAATGAGGACGAGTCCCCCGGCTTCGGGAGAACCGGAGACCCCCCCCCCCAACCACCATCCCACGTCTTAATTGTCCGTGCGGGGACGGTTCGCCAAATATAACGACGTTGTCAATCAAGCGAACGAGCGTCATACGGCGATACGTATTCGAGTTCCCATGGGAATTCCATTGTCATCCCGTGTCCGTCCGGAGGTGGTCGGACACGGCGAAGGTCGTAGATTTGCCGATCGGTTTGTTGGCTTGCCGCGCGGCGCACGTAGGCGGCAAAACATCAGTCTCATTTATCAGCGCGACAATGTCGCGCTTTTGACGTCGCAAGTTGGCCACTGCCGAGGAGCCCTCTGACAGAATTCACGTCGAAATTCAACGGGTGAAAAAGAAATTGCCTTATTTCCAGCAAGAGATGTCCGCTCGGCTAGGAAGGTTGTTGGATTCATCTTGGATTGCCATTCAGCTGGAGATATGTTGGCAAATATTTCAGCAGAGTTTTGAATTTTGTACTTTTGTTGAATTCAACATTGAAAACTTCCATATTTATGTAATTAAATGGAAGGTGATGGTGTCTACTTGGTGAATGTTAGGAGACAGGTCCGATGCCTTGCCTAGTGACAATTTTTTCACCATTTTACTAGTGTGAATGGGAAGGTGTGGAGTGTTCGGGCTCGTCGTTCGATTCTGGATGATAAGGTGACTTGGATGGAAGGTGTTGTCTCGTTGTTCGAACCTATACAAGGATGTGTCTTCTACGACGAGTCAGTACACTCCATCCAAGTCACCTTATGACGCAGGATTGAACGACGAGTCCGATTACTCCACACCTCTCCATCTTCACTGGTCAGGTGTGGAGTGTTCGGACTCGTCGTTCGATTCTGGATGGTAAGGTGACTTGGATGGAACGTGCTGTCTCATTGTTCGAACCTATACAAGGATGTGTCTTCTACGACGAGTCAGTACACTCCATCCAAGTCAGGTTATCACGTGGGATGGAATGACGAGTCCGAATACTCCACACCTAACCAGTGAAGATGGAAGGGTGTGGAGTAATCGGACTCGTCGTTCCATCCCATGTAATAACCTAACTTGGATGGAACGTACTGACTCATCATTCCAACCTATACGATAACCTACCATGTACGACGAGTCAGAACACTTCAATACACCATACCTTAGACCGGAATACTTGTAAAAAAGGTAAAAAGGTACATGGCAAAGGACGGACGATAATTCCCGATCTCAAATTTCACCTCGACCGACCCCAACGGTCATAAAGGGAGCCGCGTTTATTTAAAGATTGCGCAAATTAATTCCTCGTCCAACGCATTGGAACTAAACGTCCGCGCAGTCATCCGTAGGCCAATCTCCTCGAATGACACACGAAAATCGAAATTTCTCTCGAACGGCTCTTCCGTTTCGCTTGGCGCAGAAGTTACGAGCCGCAGGAGCAGCGCTCCTTGCGCAAGAGTGGCGATAAACTTGCGAAAGAAAATACGAATTAGATTGTTAGAGCGGCCCGAACAATGGGGTATTCACGTAGCGGCGGCAATTCGATATTTCGTAGCGGAATCGTAATGTATCCACCTTCGACCCCGGCAGCCACTGCGACCTTTCGGTTCGCGCGCTGCGTCGGTCGATGTTGGGGTTTATTATAGTGCGCCTACGGGACCAATGACAGGGCTTTTGTTGATCGTCGCTTTTCAACTGCTGCGTCGGAAGTGAGCCTCTGAAAAACGTATCTGTTACCAAGCGCTGCCTCGCAATCGATACACTTAGGTGTATTTCAAGGGACGAGCGTTTTCTCATGTTTATGTACGCCACGGAACAAACACAAATAAATCAGAACACGGCGACGAGACGCGGGTACTTAATGGGTCCTTCGTGAAAAAGCTCTTTTCAAAGCTACCGTACGAACCTGGGGTTACGCCGACGCATGGGGTTATTTTGTCGCTAAAGACTTCGCGTTTCACGAATGCAATTGTTTTCCCTTCGCACTGGCAAATAAATTTTCGGTATCGACTCGACTCAATAATCTTTTAGCAAATTGAAATTTTAGAGCCATAGCAATAGCCATAGCGGTTGATTATGTGGGATTGAATTTTTTCCGTGCCACAGCATTAGCCATTGTGGCTGTTGCTATGGCACTAAAATTTATTGCATGCAAGCTATGTAATGGGATTGGGAATGAATGGGATCAAAATACAAGATATGAACAAGCTTTTTTTGTTTTTGTTTGTTAAATACATAAAGGGGTGTTAGCTTTTTTGGAAGTTTCATTATTTAGTACTACAGAAATTATTTGGTTAGATTATTTGTTCTATATCACTATTTTACCCTCAATTTTAGTTATTTACTAGAAAAGGAATAGTAGAATTCTAGTCGTGTTAGTTTCGTTAGTTTTGTTAGTTTCGTTAGTTTCGTTAGTTTCGTCAGTTTCGTCAGTTTCGTTAGTTTCATTTCGTAGTTTCGTTAGTTTTGTTAATTTCGCTGGTTTCGTTAGTTTCGTTAGTTTCATTAGTTTCATTTCGTAGTTTGAACCGAGGTTATATTTGTATCAGTGCAAGGGGATAGTCCCTTATCACCGGTGTAACGGAGCAGCCCCAATCAACGTCTTTGTCATATATTCGCGTAAATTACGAGCGGTATGAGCAACTTCACGACACCAGTACGCTTCTCTGAAAGATAGATATCGCGCCGCTGCAAATCCTTCTTGATCAAAGAGTGAAAACAGTTTCTTTTCCCCGGAGGGATGGCCTCGCGCTGCGTCGATCTCGTGTCGCGAGCGGTTAACGACGGAAGCCCTTGCTTAATTAATGATTACCAGGAAACGCGTCTGGGACGGGACTTTATGCTCGACGTGCACCTACCGCGCTTATAAGCTGACTTCTGCGTACGGTCTTGTTGGCCGTTCGGCTAACGGGGAAGGAGAGAAGAACTGCGCCCTTGTGTATCCCAGAGCCACAGATTGGGCCCGATAAGACGCAAACCCGAGACACGGATTGTGGTTGCGAGAAGAGGTGGATGCTACGAAGAGCGAGAGGGAGAGAGAGTGGAGGAACAAAAAAAAGGTCACAATGCACGGCCCACAAAAACGACGACCGAGTGTCACGAAAGGCATTGCGGTAATGACTAATAACGACAATGTTCGTTACGAGTCAATCATTAGCGTTGACGATCACGCACGCGAAACGTAAATTTCACCGGCAATTATTTTAACCAGATGGTACCAACAACAAGGATCCCTAGTGAAAATTGAAATAGGGCTGAAATAGTGTTCCGGTCTGGGGTCCAACTTAGCACCCTGACAAGATCAACATTCGAGCTACAATTTGGCACAATTTTTACTTGAAAAACGTTTTATTCTTCGGTTCCACCAAGATTTCACTATGGGAGTAGTGAGTCAATGAAATATTTTTTCAACAGTTCATTTCTACGTTCCATATTTCACACTCATAAATGAATTCTATAATGACAAATTTATTTGACCTCTCTCTTTCTCTCCCCTACGCCAAGTCAGTTACATTATTGATAGATATGCATCATTTAATCTAATTAAAAGATAGATCACCTCTACGACCTTCTATCATCTGCGCTACTTTCATGACAAATTAATTGTATTAAAACTTAATATCTTGTTTCCTATAATATTTTGATTCGACATATAAGCTTAAAAGAAATATCAAACATTATTTTTAGATATACTAATTAACTTCTCATATTTCCTTATCGTTATCGATTCCCCTTTTAACTTTATTTTGAAATCCTCCAAGCTGAACGAAATTTAAACTATGTAAAAAAGAAAACAAACAAGGTTCAATCAGTCCTTAAAGTGTACCTAAACCCTCCCCTCCCCCTCCTTCCCCAGCATCGATCCATCTCCCATTCTGATGTCATCGTAATTCACCCCCCCCACCCCTCCTCTGCGTCGCGATCCCAACGGGCATCCCCTAACCCCGTTGGCTCGGCCGCGACGCCAAAGCGGGCAAGGA
>JABFPN010002800.1:0-20589 GCA_022817305.1 Leptoteleia sp. ZL-2020 | reverse complement strand
ATATCAGATAGATATACATATATCAGATAGATGTTCTCTGTCTTAATACAATAAGGATGCAAGATGACTTTCCAAACTTTACTTTCATGGTATAATTAATACCAACATAAATCTTTTTAACTAGCGGTCTGGGGGGCGAGCTTTCAATCGAACTGGGTGTACACTCAGTTCTGTTATGAAAATAATAGCATTTTCATACGTGTTGTTCCACTGTGTTCCATGGTTCTGGAACATAGACGTTAATCTCATGGCATGTCCAGTTTGAAAATTTTCTTTTTTTCAGATTCTGAATTAATTTAATTCAATTAATAATAAATTACCTATTGTATCAATTGTTTGTTTAATAACGCATTTTACATTGTTTTGCATACAGAATAATACGCCGTAAGCACCCTATAATTTCTTTTCTCCTGCCATCTATCGATAAAACACAAGCTCAATTTACTCATCAATTTGACGATCATACGTCTTTCTCAATCGTATCAATGTTTAATCACAGTTTGTAACTTGATAACATTGTCAAATGTGAACGAATATTATGACGCGGTAGTAAGAATTATTGCAAAGTAGTTTTACGACTGTTTTTGTTGTTTACCGTTTAATATTTTTTTATTAACGTAGCAAAGATCATATTTATCCAAAATGTCTATTGGTGTTCACTCGAAATACGGTCGTACCGTTTCCAGAGATGATTTGCGAAGAGCCGAGGAAGGAGAAAAAGTAAATAGTTTTAGATTTCATATATTTATTGTAAAATGACAAATTATTTCATTTCTAAAAGTACAATAATTTTACCCATTGTAGGAATCTCTTTTAGATCATGATAGCGATCCGGACGAAGAAACAATTTTTAAGTATATATTTTAAATAAACTTTGTACTGTTATAACTTGTAATGTAAACAAAGAAAGTCTCTCATTATATTATTTTTTTTTCAGCCAATCAAAATTAGCAAGTGGAGAAATTCATACCGATGGGAAAATTGCAAAGTAACATAATTACTTTTTTTTCAACTCTTTACATTTTAATGTATTTCAGTAATGTTTATAACATATAGTTTGTATTAATTTAAAATATAATTAAATATTTATTGAGTACGTTTTCAATATTCAGCAATTTTAAAATTCATGTATATTTTTATATAGGTCTGAATATATTGTGAAAATGTTATGAATATATCGTTTCCAGTAACCTAAATCATGCTAAAATGTCTTTAAGAAGTTAGTTTATTTTTAATACATTATGAGGAAACATTATGTAAAATAAAACATTGAAACAATACAATAATAATAAAAAATAAAACATTAAAATTATTATATATATTAGAATATTGTGTCTGATTAAGTTCAATTTAAAATGTTTTATCAACTGTGTTTTTAGTGTCAGAATCCAAATTAAGGAAGTGACCGATGTTATGCGTGAAAATGTTAAAAAAGTAATAGAGCGGGGTGAAAGAATAGAAGATTTGCAAGAAGCAACTGACAGACTAACTGCTACTGGAAATCAGTTTCGACAAGCTGCTACAAAGGCGCAAAGACGAGCATGGATGCAAAATTATAAATCTAGATTAGCTGTGATTATTGTTATTGCAACAGTTGTAATCTGTATATTGGGTAAGTTTAATTCAACATTAAAATGAAATATTACAAAAAATCATTATGATATTAAAACCAAACATAAATAAATACAAATAATTAACAAATAAACATTAAGTTATCAATTATGTTATTAATATCTTAGGAAAAACAAGTAAAATTACAACTCATAAATATTTCTTTATAAATGATGTATAATACAATTATAAAGTAATATAGGTAAATCAGAAAGAAAACTTTATTTTACGTTAGTATACCTTTATTACAATAATAACAACAAATAACATTTTCTATGGTTACATTTTTATTCTGCTGAATCTTTCAATTATCTTAAAAAACAATGTAATTAATGTTTGCAATGATATTGCAATATAATTTCTAACTTTTATTAATTTATACTATTCTTATTAACTTTAATAGCTATATAAATAAAGCAATTGTATTAACTGCATTTTTTAAAATGTGCTTTTATTTATTTTGTATGTACAAAAATATAGGGCTGATAAAAAATACTTAGGTTTTACTTATTTTATTAATAAAAAGATAATACATGATATTGTTGCTTATTTAATTTTTTTAAATCATAATAAAATAATTAATTGATTATAACAATTTACATTTTAAATGAATTTATTTTATAAGGTGAATAAGATTTTTACATGCATGATATTGTGTAGTGTGTTGTATGTTGGATTAATAAATTAAGTATATGGTATTTTATGTAAAAGATGCATACATGATTTTCAGTTCTGGATCTTATGGTGCTTTATTTGGTTTTGAGATAACAAAGAACTACAGTCCAAAGATACTTCATTGAAATTAAGGTATTTGAGTTTTAACATAAAAATGTAGATATAGAATTTATGAATTTGAATTTTACTTGAAGGTGAATATCATTGTTTAACACATTTAAAATTGTGAAACATTCTCATTTTTAGAACAGTTGTAACAAATAATTTTTATCGATACATATTTCAACAATTATGTAATTTTTTTATTTAATTAGAAGCATTTTATATACATATTTACATATACAAAATGTTTCACTTATTAAACCTACATATATTACAGATTCAGCTTTTTTACTGTACAATATAAAAATTAAATAAAATATAAAAGTAAACAATTTAAAGTTTTCTTGGGTAAAAGTATATTATAATTAAGATGTTAATAAAATACATTACAAATGAGCTTGTATTAGAATTTTAACTGTAATTTTCATTGATATTTCACCTAAATTATGTTTTATTTGCTCAAATATCTTAATTTTTTACTGTGTAAGAAAGTTCTGATAACATTTTTATTTGCTTAACATTGCTTATTATATTGTATTGATAATGCATTAAAATGTGCCTCTTTTATAAGTTC
The DNA here is from genome assembly GCA_022817305.1 of Leptoteleia sp. ZL-2020. Taxonomy (NCBI): domain Eukaryota; kingdom Metazoa; phylum Arthropoda; class Insecta; order Hymenoptera; family Scelionidae; genus Leptoteleia; species Leptoteleia sp. ZL-2020. Next base: position 17,627 of record JABFPN010002800.1, on the reverse strand, counting down.
TAAGAATAATAACCTTACTCATATATTTTATATATTATGTGTACAATACATAATATATATATTATAATATGTAAGTATGTATATATACTATGTAATAATATAAAAATAATATCTTTATATTAGAATAGTTAATAAATTGAGTTTTTTAAATCATTACTCAATTTAATAACATGTTAATTTTTCTTTTCAGTTTAATTAATTATAAATTAATTAAAATACTGAATATTGATTTACCTATACATTATTGGAAAAATAATTGTTCCTATTTATATCATTGTTTCAGTGCCCTTCATAGTCAAATTGTCCTGATGAAAGTCGTTTAAAAGCATTACAAATTGCAAATCAACAAGTGGTATTGGTAAATTAAGTAAAAAATAAGCTATAAGCAAATGTTCCCTACTGATACGTATATATTTATTGATAATTTTATAATATATTACTAATTTTAACACAAAATGAGAACATAAAATTTAATTACTTTTATGATTTTAAATTTTTCAATTATATTATCTGAAACTATTCAAGTATAATTACTAATTATAATCAAGCAATGAAAGAATGAAGTTGTCAAAATATATATTTTTTTTATTCATTATGTTATAGTATGATTATAGTAATTATTGTATCATCTTATAGTGAAAATAAATATCATTATTGTATAAAAATAAGTGTCAGAAATTTAACGCATATTATTTAAAGAAAATATTCCCTGGTAGCCAGTGATTATGTAAATCTATCTCTTTTTTGGGCTGCAACATTTAAGTAAATTAATTGCATTAAAGAAAATATCTTTTATTCAGTATAAGAAGTAGATGTTTAATATCGTATTAAATTTGACTTTGTGTTTTACAGAATTAATTTGAAAATAGAATAATGAATTTTTCGTCTAAAGTTATTCTAGACCGAGCAGATATTTCAGATGTTGTCAAAGTGACGAAAATGTCATATTTTAATATTTTAACTTTTTTAGGAAATAAATTGTTTTATACAGATGTTTAAATATATATTGCTTCGTTTTCACTTGTTATAATATACATAATAATTTTATAAGTTACATTTTTTGTTTTTGGAGGCATTACTCGATTTGTTCAATGTAAACGATTTATGCAAATGAGGCAGTCTAATCAGGAATTAGATTTACATAAATCTGGCTATCAGAGATTTATTTATATCATTAAATAAATTGAACATTATATATTATCATGGAATTAAAATGAAATTAAAGAACTTCATTTATCGGTGTAGTTGAAATATTAATTTGGAAAGAATAAATAAATTTTGACAACTTATTTTTTGGCCTTTTACTTTTATTAGATTTACTTTAAAATACTTAAACATAGAAAGGAAATTACATTGCTGTAATATGAAGTGACATGATTGTTGATAAGATTAAATTAGATATGTTATAAAGTACACATATTATTTTACGTTAATTTGCGTAAGAAATATAATTATTTATAAATTGATAATAAATTGTATACATCATTTATACTGACGTTTGTAATAAATCATGAAAATGAAACTTTTTTGCAATTTTAATAATACACCCAAATCATCATGAGTATTTCTAGTGAATTATTTTATTGTTTATTGCGCAACAAATATTTTTTATAGTAAATTATCAAACTTGTAACTATATCTTCAAACTATTTAAATCTCACGATTAATACATAAAATTAAACTATTCGATAAATGATTGATTGTAATTATATTTTAAGTATTAATTGACAAATTCTCGTCACTTTTAGCCAGTGTAAAATAAGTGAACTGATAAATTTTCATCAGTTCATTCTCAGTGTAAGTCTTGTAAGTAACATTTATGCACAATAATGCAGTGGAATATGACAGACACTTCAATTTAATCATGAACCTCACGCAACAGAACTTATTGACATATAAATATATTAATTAACTCAACGTTTGTGATTTTTCTTCGTTGCTTTTGAACTTTGGTCGTGCGTTAATTTGAAACATTGAAACGAGAAATACGCTTTTTTAATTTTATCTGTAATTATTTTTATTATTCAGTAGTATTATAAATTATTTGTAGATTTGTACATATCTTGTACACTGTATACCTTAAAAGATATTTTACATATTACAATACAATGTATATCTTTTAAGGCACAGAAATAAATAAGAGAATACATTTTTTCGACTTGATTTGATTGAAAGTCAAATGAGTTGTATTACTCGGTAATAGGTGGTAAGTATACATATGTATATAAATAATATTGAAAACTTTGTTGTCATCAATTCAACGGTTAACAGATGTTTCATTTCCATTAATATATTGGTGACCAGTCGCGTTTGAATCAAAGAGCTTTACAATATGTATAAATCTATCAAAGGTTTCATTTTCAGTCTCTTTGCTTGATTCAGATGTTTTGTTGAATGATTCAGTACTCCAAGCAAATAAAAATATTATCCAAATGAAAATGATAAGGCCAAAGCCGACAATAGCTAAGTACAAAGCTTGCTTCCATAATTTTTTGATGGGATTTAATATTATAATAGATTGACATCTACATTTTTGATCAATATTGTTTAAATTTTGCTCGGAAACAAACATTATTGGTTGTTGATGATAAAAAAATACGTAAATTAGTATGTTCTTTTATTCTGCTTGGTTTTTTTAGATATAAGTTTTAAACATTTGAATAGTTCACTTAAAAAGAATCTTTGGTGTAATACTGAATTTTAACAGTAAGTATAACTGAATTAACAGTAAGTTAAAATGAAACATTTGGCATAGTGTTACTCTAAACTTTAGATACAATCAATATAAAATCGTTAAAGCTGAACAATTGGTATTGTAATATTATAAGTTATACACGTTGTTCATAAAAATTATTTCTTTATACTTGATTTAACAATATTTAATTGGAGATGAAAATTTATATTTGGATCATAACAATTTGTAACAAAAATTGCGCAAATATCAGAATAATACCCAGCAATAAAGAACACGGGTTGTCCCAAAATTATGTCAAAAATTTTTGTTCGCGTATCCCGTACCTAAATTTGAAATTAAAAGTTTACGTTTGAAACACAAACGAGATATAAATGTTGCATTGGAGAAAAAATGTTTCGCCTCTTAATTAAATAATTCGCAATAATCAAATACTTTGCACTTCATTTCATCGCAATGAAACGTATCACTCCCTCAAAACTTGTTTCAATATCTACGATCTTCGAACAAAGAAATCGACTGTCCTCCCACAGCGTCCATTCCATCGTACCACTTTCTCTTCCACAATAAAACTCCTCGCAATTGTCATCCAGAGTGCAAATGACCATCGCACGATTATCCCGGCGATTATCGCATTTTCTAATAGAAAGAAATATTCCAAAATATTTTAAAAATATTTGTCAAAAATAATCCTACGTCCGATTCCAAAAATATTTATGGTTCACGGAGAGAAAAGATTAATAAAAATTCCTGACATTGTTAGTAAAAACTTCAACGTTGCAATATTACTAAGTAACAATTAGATAATGTTAATGATTGGTAAAAAATATGTTTAAAATTGAAACTGGTCAACTTTACACGGAGATAAAAATTTAAGAAAATTTACTGACATTATTTGTAAACTGGTTATATATTTTCAAAATTTGAAAAAATTTCTATCTTAAGTTAACAAAACGTGTCAATTTGTCGACAATTATGTACGATTATACTTTTCACTAATTTTATAGTAAATTGCCAGTTTTCGCACATATATGATTGGTATATTAAAATCACGAATCACCCAAGTGGTATATACCAAAAATATATGCCAAGAATATTTATTTTCAGTAGATACCAAAAATATTCCTTGCTATTAGGGATTACTATTAATCGGAGTCCCGGCGATAAATCACGTAGCTCGGCGAAATGAGTTTTTGATTATCAGCGCACGCACGAGCGCAAAGTCTCGAAATGGGTTTGAAAGCATAATCCGCGAGACAAATGAGTATGTGTATCAATTACAATGGCCAGCTCAGTGTGGCTGAATGTAAGACGCGCGGTAAGATTCTAGCGGTTGATTTACTCGGGCGCAGCCGTTCAGTCGCTGGTAAACCCTGGTCCGTTACTCGAGCGTCCCGGAGAGGCGGCGCAATTCGCGAGTCAATCGTCGCGTTGATCAAAACATCAACGAAAACACCCAACGAAAGCTGACGAAAAGTAACGAAAAACATGCCCTTTCTACAAGTCGCAATCGCACTTCTCGTCGTCGCCGTTTCCGTTTATCTTCTCACCGGAAGTCGTCGGCGGACGTTGCGCATTTTGTACAGAACTTTACCTAGGGACATTCTGTGAGTCCACCCAACGTTCAATTATGCATACATTCAGTTCATCTGGCCGGCATTTCATGCGCGGAAAAAAAAAAGAATATTAATTATTCGCACATTACCCGAGGCTGTTGGTGCGCGATTATCCCCCCCGTTTAAAATCATCCGATCGAATTCGACGAGCAAAAGCGTGTTTTTGTGTTCGGTTTTTTTTTTATTTATGCAAAAAGCTCTGCAATAATTCGACAGATTCGCGGAGCTCGCTCGAATTGCTTTTTTTGTTGTTGTTGTACATTTAGAGGGATTATTTTAAAAATATTAGATTTTTTTATTCGGACGTCAAAGCACTTTATTGGTCAACGTTTATTAAAAACATTCCTTTGATTGCTCGAGGATTAAACGGTTCGAGGTTTAATTTACTTTTTGAGATAGAGTAATGTTTACTTTATTGGATATTATTAATAAGGATATATGGAAATGTGACATTTTGAGACGTCTCGTGAAAAGTAATTGATAGTTAAAAAATCGTACAAATGAAGATATTAAATTTATTTTATGATGATTATATTTCGAGAAGATTTATTGTAAATTATAGAGTATAGTTGATTGAAATGTTTATGTCAATTCATATTGCAACGGAAATATCGAAATCTCTTCATTAAAAATTTCCGATTGCAATGTCATAATTATGTTAATTTAACATAATAATAAATAATATATTTAATTGTTTTCGATTGTTTAATTAAAAAAATATATGAAAATTTATAATCATTTATAAGTACTTTTGTTTGAATTAATATTAAAGTGCTTTATCGTGTATTTTGTTTATTTCGACATTTAATGCATCGTTAACAATTAATCATTTTAAAATGTTGAATATATTATTTATATCTTTAATAATATTTAACATTTCTTAACCGATTGTATTTTTATGGCAGAATGTAACGTGCTTAAAAAATTCATGTCAAAGAAAGAGTTCTGACATTTCGAAATTCGTGATGTTATATTTTACTCAGTAATATACGTTTAAAGTGAACTCATTTTATTCAGAAATAACAAAAATATTTATAAGTCGATTAATCTTGTAACGATTTTACTTTCTGTAAACCGCTTTTTTTGATAAAATTAGATAAAGGAAGTAAAATTTTGAACGACAGTTTTAACGACAAAATTTTTTTGTGAAATTTTTAATTTCAAGTTAAGTTTCAATATTGTAGGAATGAATGTTTTAGTGTATCTCATGTTATTTAAATGATCATAAATCAGTCTGAGTCCACATTATTGATCTTTAAGTGTTACAAAGAAGGTCTAATAATATCTATAAATACCTATAAATAAAAAATAAATACAGCAACTATGAGAAATAGAATTAAAGCTTTTATATAATAATTTCAAATATTAAAAAGTTTATCTTAGCTGTAAATTAAATTAGTTATCTTATTTGTCGCAGTTGTATTATTTTTATCATTATATTCAATTCATGATAATCCTTAATTTACTTTCATGTAGGATTTTCATATTTCCAGCATACACGTGGGTTTGATATATATATATATACATATATATAAATATTTTTTTTACAGTTACTTATTCATGTAATAATTTTCAATGTCTAAACTTCTGTAATCAGATGTTACATGTCGTATTATGATATAGAGTTAATTTACAGAAATAATAAACAATCTACAATGGAAAATAATACGTTTGATCAAGAAGAAAAATAATGCTGAGTCTGCATTGTAAAGGAAAGATAAAAGTAAACATTGAACACGAAGAAAGACGGAATAATGTCTGTTTGTCTTATTTTGTTTTCAATACTTACATTTGACTGTTCTTTACTAAGTAAATCCAACATTGGTGTTCATGCTTATCCGACATGTTATTATTTTCAGTGTAATATGTTTATCAGCTAAAATTTGCTTCACTGGTCATTTTTTTTTAATAAAAGTTTTAACTATTGTTCGAAAAATAGTAATTTGACGAAAAAGAAGAAACTGAATTTCCCGAACAAAATATTCTTATAAATATTGTGTTAGTTGATACAATCATTATATAGTATTTATTACGATAACGTAAACGTACCTTTACTTTTAATGCCATTGCATTTGTTAGAATGAGCCTAATTTTATCGTTTTAACACAGTAAAGTTTAATTGACTCAGCAGTTTTTTTTCTACATATAACTCGGTAACTGGAAACGTATCTAATAATAAACGTATTCAAGAGTTAATTTTTAGCTAATTTTTTAGCTAATTTTTCGTATGTTTCAATAATATGCAACTGCATACAAGGAAATTTATTTATTTATGTAAAATGTGTACTATATATGAGAGTTGAGCTCATTAAAGTTTTTTTTTTCGCCAAAGGAAGTATTAAAAATCATAACCGTTACAATCGGAAGTTATTTTAATCCACTTCATTTGCTAAATAGCAAATATTGTAACATAAAAGTAACAATTTAATCTCTTTATTAATAATACTGATAAATTTAATTATTCATTATGAATAACAGTGATTCTAATCCGCAAACATTACATTATGTAAAATAATATTAAAGATATCGGGAGTACGGCTTTTTTTTCCTTTTTAAATTCCCTACTGCAGTCACCTCGTTGCAGATCAAAGTTCAGAAGATACAGCTCGTCTGCTACATAATACAATTTTGTATGCAATTTAATATCATTTGACATGTGGCAATAAATACAATTATCGTTCATCTTGTACATTATAGCGGTGCGTACAGGTTATTTAAACTAAATGTTCAGATGTGGTGGTGGAGCTATAAAAAATATACAGTACCAACATTGTTTACCTCGCTTGTGGACCGCCACCCAGAAAGAATCGCTTTCATGTTTGAAGATGAAACATGGACCTATCGAAAGGTTTGTTTCATTGTTTTAATTACTTTAAGGTAGTTACATCGAAAGCATTAATAAAATTATTAATAAAATAATATACACTTAGAAAAAAATATGCTTGCGTTAAGAAACCTGTACAAAGAAAATGTTCTTATTAAAACTAATTAAAACTTATTAAAACTAACAGAAAATCTATTATATCCATTTAATATAAATGGAAATAATTCTTTATATAAATATATGTTTTCTAAGAATAATTTATTCTTATTATAAATAGAATTTCGCTTTGTCCATATAATGAATGGAAATCCTATTTAATGTAAGAATATTCTATTACTCTTAAATAAACATTTTTGTGAGTGTATTAATTCCAAATAATTTCCTTAATACTACAAACAAAATGGGATATTTTATTTTAGAATTAAATAAAAAAACAAAACAGTAATTGAACTTGATACTCGATATAACTGCCCTTGGATGTAGAATTATTGTTACTGAACTTGTTTATAATTTGTTTTTGTGTTATTTTAGTTGGACGAATTCAGCAACCGTATTGGGCGGTACTTAAAAAGGGAGAAGTTTTCGCGCGGGGAAAGTATTGCTTTATTTATGGATGGACATGTGGAGTACATAGGGACATGGTTGGGGATGAGCAAAGTGGGATTTGTTGCTGCATTAGTAAATGCAAATCTACGAAAGGACGTCCTTATTCACAGTATTAGAGCTGCTGGCTGTAAAGCAGTTATTTTCAGCTCGGAATTGCAAAGTGGTAATTATCATTATTTTTTACTTCAAACTGAAAACTGTATATTCATTTATGCTTTATTCTTATGTTATTATACAGGAATTATAATATATGAAGAAAATGAACTATAAAAATGTATCTGAAAGATGATCACGACTATGAAAAAGGAAAATCAACAATAAATGTTATTGTTTCTATTTAAATAAATTATTATTTTCATTTTATACTTTCATTTGATTTACGCTTTAATATTAAAGTACTTGCTGCGTATTTATAATAATAAAACAATCGAGCGACTAAAAGAATTTTAATTGCGTAATAGTATTTTATGTATAATATTATTTCTGAAGATTACCAGATTCATTTGCACGATATATCTTATCCATTACCTAAATTATCAATGTTGACGTTGTGTATTGTATTTTGATATTTGATTACATAGATAATACGCAACAAGCAATGCATGAAAAGCGAATAATCTGATATTTTATAATTAAGTTCAGATGCACTTAATATTTAAAACACAATTTTAAGTTATAATTTTGATTAAGTATTTAATAACGGCAGTTGCATTTATTTTATTTTGACAGTTGTAATTTAATTATTGTAGATGGAATGGAAGATGGGAAGATGAGTTATACGTATTTCTGAATAATCCTATTAGACTTTTGTTATTAAAATGTTACTAAAAAATATTTAAATTAATCTGTTGTACTAAAAAATACGGTCGTAAAACACGCAGATAGATGGAATTTTAATGTAAAATGTTAAAGTTACATTTATACAATCGTAACTGCTTTGAGAAACATTTTATACGAAAGTTTACTACTTATCATGATAATATATTACTTTTTAATAAATCAGTATGCATATACTTAAGACAACATACAAACAATTTTTAGAATAAATTACATTCTGATCGGTTTCTAAATGGTTTTGACCAGTTAAAATTTTTGTGCATGGACAAGTTATTAAGTTTAATTATATATAAGGATATTTGATTTTTAAGTTAATTGTCGCGTATTCTTATGTTTCAGCAATTAAAGACGTACAGGATGAAATATCAGATTTGAAATTGTATCAATGGTCTCATAATTCCGACGCGTCTGTTCTAGAAGGCGCGGTAAATTTAAATAGCGTTCTCGATTCAATTTCTCCTGCTCAACTTATAGAGGATCTTCCTCTCGGCACGCCTAAAGATAAATTAATTTACATCTATACATCGGGAACTACGGGTGTTCCAAAAGCTGCGGTAATCAATAATTTAAGGTAAATATAATGTAATTCAATTTCAATGCAATTAATTATATATTATATATATTTCATTTACTATGATCTGAGACAAAATTTCTCTCCAAGCAAAGACTATATCGAATTGTAAATATAAATAATAGAACTATATCGTATTATAAAGAAAATTATAAATATACACACATCCCTTAGTTATTATAAAATATAGGAAGGAATACTAATAAATTTATCTGTGTATAGTATCGTTAAAACAAATGTAAATTTTTACAATTCCTTTCAGGTTCATGTTGATCACGTCTGCAGTTTATAATATGTTAGGATTAAAGCCAACAGATAGGATATACGATGCATTGCCATTATATCACACAGCAGGTGGCGTCATCGGTGCCGGCCAAGGACTTTTGAGCGGCATTACCGTTGTTTTGCGTAAACGTTTCAGCGCGTCCAAATTTTGGTCCGATTGTATCCAGTATGAGTGCACTGTAAAGTTATTCCTTTCCTTAATTGTCTATCAAACTGAAATCTGGATTGATACTATTACGAAATAAATTATTAATATGATTGATTACATAAAAAATTTGAACCCTTTTTAAAATTAAAAAAATTCATGAACAAAGTAATACTTTAAAATATAAATTAATCTCCATTGCTATTTAATTTTACTATCAATTATATTATAATTTTACTAAACGCTTGTAAAAGATATTAACGATATAATTACGTTACGTCACTGGATATATTAATACGTCAATGATTACAATTTTCAGGTGGCCCAGTATATAGGAGAAACATGTAGATATATCTTTAGCGTACCTCCTAGCTCGCTTGATAAATCTCATAAAATTAGACTCATGTTCGGCAACGGTTTAAGGCCGCAAATATGGAAAAATTTTGTGGAAAGGTTTGGTATTAAGAATATTGGAGAATTTTATGGCGCTACTGAAGGAAACGCCAATTTAGGTATAATACGAGATTTTGTTTTTCAACTCTCAGTTGGTATTAATGAACTTATTAATAATAACGACATTATTACAGTGAATACTGACAACACGGTGGGTGCTGTAGGATTCATTCCACCATATTCCGCAAAATTGTATCCAGTTAAATTGTTAAAAGTTGACGACGAAACTGGAGAACCAATCAGAGGTCCGGATGGTTTTTGTATTCCCTGCCAACCGGGCGAGTCCGGTATTTTTGTTGGCAAAATAAATCCGAAAAAAGTGTTAATGGACTTTAGCGGATACGCGGATAAAGAAGCTTCGAAAAAGAAGATATTGGAAAATGTGTTGATAGAGGGAGACAAATATTTCAACTCTGGTGATAAATTGTTCTATTACTACCCTAATAGCAAAGAATATTTTTGGTATATTCTTGGCTGATTCATGATTTTTTAATATTCCAGAAATGTACCATAAATATTTCTGGAGTCGGACATAGGAATATTTTAGACAAATATTTTTGGAATATTCTGGAATATTTCTTGCTATTAGGGTACTTATAACGTATGCATTGATGGGAAGTATAAATTTATGGTTGATTATTTTTGATTCTAGGCGACATACTGGTAATGGACGAGTACGGTTACTTTTATTTTAAAGACAGAACTGGTGATACTTTTAGGTAAAACAAAATAGATAGAATAAAGAAAATAGTCATTCAGATTTCACGCTCAGTGAAGGATTCTAAAAAGTAATTTTAAATGTTCCCTTATAGATGGCGAGGTGAAAATGTATCTACTGCAGAGGTCGAGGCAGTACTCAGTAACATTATTGGATTGAAAGACGTAGTTGTTTATGGCGTCGAGGTAATTCGTATTTTAAATTATAATTCGATTCATACATGGTTGTACTGACAATGTTAAGTTCTAATTAATTTCTACTAGATTCCTAAAGTTGAAGGCAGAGCTGGAATGGCAGCTATTTATTCGCCTAATAGTGAAATCAATTTAGAACAATTAGCTCTGGAATCAAAAAAATGTTTACCATCTTACGCGCAACCACTTTTCGTTCGGATCCTATCGCAGTTACCGATAACTGGTGAGAAGAGATTATTTATATTGTATTATTATCTTTATATAAGTCAATTAATAATGAAAATTATTATCGTGCATGATGAAAATGATGTATTTATTTCAGGTACTTTTAAGTTAAAGAAGCGATCACTTCAAACAGAAGGATTCGATATAACAAAGGTAATATAAATTTTGCTCTGCATGAATATTATATTATATATATTTATTGAATTAAAAGTAATGGTCAAAATAAAACGTAGAATTAAATACTTAGCAAAAGATTATATGAAATATATTTTACTGGTAGATTATTATATAGAAGGAGTTTACAGCAAAGTATAAGAGATATATAAAATAGTAATATTGATGCTAATTAATTGCATTATAATGTTTATTTATAACTCAAACCATTGATTTCGTCTTTCCATTTCCTTAGGTTCAGGATGATCTTTACTTTTTGCGCGAAGGAAAATATATAAAAATTAATGATGATGTATATAAAAATATTATAGAAGGAAAAGTTAGACTTTAATAATAATCACAAATTTATTGAATATATCAAAAATAAATAATTGAATTTTACTTAAAGATACCGTATATAAAGTTAACTATAAGATTGTATTATTGATTATATAATTATATTTTTACACGAATCATTGTGATATAAATGTAATTTAATCATTTGTAGAGAAATTGTTTATATTTTAATTCTAAGAGTGATATTTTTATAAGAGAAATAAAATAATATCTATTCTATATTTATCCTTTATTATTTACTTTATTTATCATTTATAAAATGTCACATAAATAATTCAATCAAGCTAATATTTATTGAATAATTGTGGTTTTAAACCAGTACTTAATACTTAATTGTACGGTTTGTGATTATGTTAATGTTAATGATGCATTATCTTATACAAATTCTACAAATATTTAGCAATTAGAAGTGAAATGCAAAATTAATACGATGAAACGTCTCATTTACTAGAAAATCCTTATTATTGCAACAAGTTTTAATGCAGAATTAACATTAATTATCTTAAATGATTTTTAATGCATTGGGAAAAGAACTAGTTTTCGGCTGGTCATTTTTATAATTAATAACAGCGTTTTGTTGAACATTTTCAGGCAATTAATTGTGCATTAAATAATTTAATTTATGGACTTACTAAATGAGTTATATCAAAAAGTGGTCATTATACGCATTAATTACATGTATCTTTATTGCGGAACTTTTCAGCATACTCTTACATTTTACACTGAGAAAAAATTAATGATAAAATTTAATACTGTTTACATTAATTTTGGAATATCTTCGAAAAGCGAAAGCTTTTACTAATATAAATAGTATAATTGATAATAGTAAAAGCAATTTTTAGAATCTTTGTATTAAAAACTACCATGGCTAATTGTTAAATTTTATTATCATAATAGAAATAATTACTTTTTCAGATTTGAATTTTGTTAATGTTTTCTAAGAAAAATATTAAACGGACATTAGAATATTTCTTTGGTATATTCAGAATATTTTTAGAATGTACCAAAAATATTATTTGCTATTAAAGATTGTTCAGTAAAAATTTTATGACATCTAATGCTTTGATACTCACCGATCAGTAATGATAAAGCGCTGTTATAAATCAAAGTAATTTTTATTCCAATTTTATCTGAGACCGTGAGAGTCAACGCCCGGCTGTCAAGAGAAAATCTTACAAATCAATTTCGTCCAAAAATAACGACGAAAAACAATTTTCACATTAATTTTTACATTAGTGTGAAAATTGTTTTCCATCGCTACAACGATTCATTGTCATTGCTTATAATTCTTATTTATTCGTTAATCCACACTATAATTAATGTAAAATTGATTTTCCGTCCTGATTTCGTGACGAATTGATTAACACAATTTTGCTCTGTCAGCCGTAAATAAGGTTTGTTATCTTACACAATGCGTAACGTGACGAAGCGAAAGACGCGAACTTAATTACGTGTAAAAAAATTTTCGCTTCATCTCGACAAAAATTTGTCATTGGCTTCACGCGGCGAAGGCGAATTTCCTCCAGTATTAACTGTGAATGCGAAGCGCGAGCATAGTTTTGCGCCACTAATACTACGGATTGTGCAATTCGTTATCTACAGTCGCTAACGCGATTGCACGTCACTTGTAATCGGTGCGTCGAACAACAATTGCATCTTAATTGTTGCAGTTGCTTTTGATTGTTAACGATAAAAGTACACAGTCTTTGTGCATACGTTTTTTATTCAATCTTTCAGAAGTGGAATTAGGTAAGTTTTAAAGAAATAATACTTAAAGAAATGTATAATCTATGTCTTGCATAATAATATATGATAATAAAAGAGTGAAGGCATTTTTAGTAAAAAATTTTAAATAGAAACGCTAAGTTTATCGAACTTTTTCGTATTATTTGCTTACTTATAATTGCATCTCTTTAATTATGAGAATTATCAACGTGAATTTTGTATAATATTAATGCAATATATAACATTGCTTAACAAATGTTGATTTGCATTAATCAATTTTTATTGAAACTCATTAATAATTAATATCGTTGTAACGCATTGATTTTATTCGCATGTAATTATAATTTGTAAAATTATAAACTGTAAATAACGATAACGAAATTTGTTTATTAATATCATGGACATTGATTAAAAATTAATGTAGCATTCAGTATGTTTTTTCTATGTTATCTTGTATGTTTTTATGCATAATATTTGTCAGCATATCTTACTTTGCATGCTTGTACAAATTAGTTATTATTAACATTGGAAAACATAACAATGTTATCTATAAGGAAAAAAATTTGTTGATACTTTTTTCGTTAAAGGTAATGAAAGTTTTCAAATGTTTGATGGTTACAATTAATGTTCATTGTTGGTAAAATAGAGGGAAAACCATAGCGGAATCGTGTTAACTGTGGAGGGCAAAACAAATCCCTACTCTGTCATAAAATGTAATAGCAAGTGCATTATATTCTTAGATTACACATTAATTTATTATTGTAATCAACGAGTCTGATGTTTATTTAGTGCAATAGATATATGTAGACTTAAAAGAAGTAAATTTCGAAAGAATATGCATATCCCTGTAAACAAAGGGAAAAATATTTTAACAAATATATTAAATATTAAATATTTTAACAAAGTTAATTCAAAGTATAATATTTGAATGTATTTATGTCTATTATTTTTTTAATTGATAAAAAAAGGTAATTCATTCATAGTAATAGGATTTTAAATTCTTCTTATTCCCCACATGAAATAATAAAAATATTTTTGATTCATTGAGGAAATCCCTTAAGAAAGTTCAACATGTAGTTGATATGTCGAATTGGTTAAGTTAGAAATTTCATGAGAAATGCCACATGGTAATTCCAGATAGAAATGACTTCTGCGAATTTCATTTATATAACATAAAAGAATAATCTCCAACGAGTTTTAAACTAACATCCTTTAATTAATTGCTAATAAGCTCAGTGACTTAGCTACCATGATTACAGTATTTATACATGGAACTTATAAATTGATGAATTTCACGTATCAAATATACACAGAGAGAAAAGATTAATAAAAATTTCATACGAAATTTCCTTGTGAATTTTGTGAGTTGTCTTTATTTGCTTTTAACGCACATTAAATGTAGGAATTGAAAGCAGTTAAAACAATTAAAATTCTTATTACTTTTTTTATCTTAAATATGTCTTATTTCCTTTTATAAATTGGAAATAGTAAACTTATATCGAATTATTCTATTATACATCGCAGAAATAAGAACATGGTTTTTAACAATGAAACAAAAATGCAAGTAATAGAACTTAAAATTCATCGCAATTACGTTAACATTAATGTAACATTGAGAACTGAAATATATTTCTGTATTTACGTCGTTTCATATTTCCTTCTGTTAATTACACAGAATCAGATTAAAAATGAAAAGAAATTTATGTCATTACATTTTTTGCTTTTTATTTCCGGCAATAAATTGAAAAAAAGCATTATTAACGTAATAGAAAGCAATTGGTAAAAAGTCGTCTCTACTTTCTTCATTTTAAATGCAATGAATAGAAAAGATATTTTGGATCAATATTAATTAGTAATTATTCTTTGCAAGAATGCATTCCCAATTTTTTTAATCATTTTTAAAATCACTTTTATTTATTATATATATCATCATTACAAATTCTTAAACTTTTTATCATAACACGAAATTTAATATTGTTATAATTAAGATTATAATTTTTTACAATCAATGTGCAAAAGACAACTATTATTCCTATAAAATTATAATATATGAAAAGAGCGAAATAACGTTAGAGTGGTAACAGATGTGTTGCTGTATTGCTTTATTGGAATGGATATTATGTTACTGCTCTACTGATATAATGAGAGCATTACAGTAACGTGTATGTTGAAGATCATGTAAATTGTTTTGATTTATTCAAATAACACTATGTACACAAATGGAAGAAAGGCAGGATACATAACATATCATTTACGTTATGAGTACATTAAAACTTCACGTGGCTAGGAGTTCATTAAATCAGAAAGGTGCGATGAATATTTAGTTTGAAAATACTCCATTTATTTTTTCCTGAAGACACTAAGGGAGATTGTTGTTAAATTCTCTTTTTTTGTTGCTAATATTATCGTAGTTATTATAACAACACAATTTACTACGAATAATTTTTTTTTAAAAAACTAATTTGTACTTGGTTTTTTCTAATTTATTTATTCATTTATAATTTGTTATTACTGTTTTCTATTTGTTTTTACTTCTAAATTAATTATCATATTTTATTAATTTAAAATTAAATGAGACTTAAATGAAATATAATCGTCATATAATAGTATATTTAATAATTTAATAAATGATCGTTATTTAAATTTGCGGTTGAGGGATTTTTTAGGATAGAGTTTTTATTAGTGGCAATAGGGATTTTCGAAAATTATTGTGGACTGAAATGAAATCTATGACCACAGTTTGTGGGGTCAGTCTTGGTATAGATTGCGGTAGGTGAAGGGTGAAAATTTCAATTAGAGAAAAGATAAAAGCTATACAATTGGAAAAAGTAATTAAATTGGGTTTGAAAATAATTGTTTTTATAATTTATGAATCTTGAAAATGACGAATCGTGCAACTAAATTAAATATTAAATGTTATCTAATTAAAAACAAATTAAAAGAATGAGGCTGCCTTACGTAATGGTTAACATTTTTTTCTTTCAATAACGGGAAGATGCTTTAATAAAATCGAATCATTTTATAATTAAAACTTTATTTATATTTAATTACAGTAATATATATTAAATTATATTGAGCGAATAATTCTAATGCTTTCATAATATTTAAAATTTAATTTACAACAAAAGTTTTTTTTTCAGTTTCTTTTCATTTTTTTAGTAGTTTTCTGTTTTTTTTTGTAGATTTTCTCTGTAGAAAAACTTGCCTATTTTTGTTGACCGCATAGGATTAAAGGCTTTTCTTATTAGCTTTCTTCTTGGTTAAGGATATTTGAAGTTCATTAGAAATAATACCCAGTTTCCCTTACAGTTATCACTTGAAACTGCTCCTATGTTTGTCAAGTTTCGTTTGCCGCCTTGCTTATTATGATTTTCTCATTCAATACAGAGTAATTAGAAGTGTCCATCTCTCTCACAACTATATTTGTATAAAGATCCTTTGGGTTATTGCCGCGTCTGTTTCGATTTTCAGGACCATTGTTGAGAATTAATTTAGTTTCTATTTGTATAGTACTGCTTCAGCTCTAGAAGAACTATATTATAATTGTTTTTTTTCATTGATTAAAATAACTATCGCTAAACATTTATTATAATGATTTATTATAATGATTGAAAAGTAATTTAGGTTTTGTTATTGTCCATTATATCCAAATCTAAAGCAGCAAAGGATGGATTTCAAATTTAAATTTGTGGGTAACGGTTCATTCATATTACTCTGCTACTTTATCCTTTCCGTTCGTTCTAAAAAGCTTAGATATATTTTAGACACTAATATGTCATAGAAAGTCAAAGTCAAAGTAAAATATACACAAAACTTTATCACCTCCAAGATAATTTCAAATGATAAAAGATATATTGAAAAGGAATGATTTTTTATGCACAAATTGTGCATGATTAGGGGAACAATATTCGTGTCAACATTAGTTAGATTTTTGAAATGATAACTACTGCTTGTTGTTTTACTTTTAATGTGGAAATGTTCAAAATTACATTTCACAATTATAAGTACTTATAAGCATAAAAAAGGAAATAAGCGGCTTAAATATTTATACAACCAGTAAATAATTATTTCATGAAAATAAATAATTCTTAAATTAAACTGCACTGAGAGAAATATACAAAGTTATCAGAACTAAATTTGTAGAGTTGTGACATATTTAGTTGTAATAACTGTAAATACAGTTGTAACAAATATAACTGCAGTCATCAGAACTATTTCCACCGCAA
>JABFPN010002799.1:0-20591 GCA_022817305.1 Leptoteleia sp. ZL-2020 | reverse complement strand
TTATAGAATTGTATGCATTACATATACTTAGTTTTTCCATAAATTATTACAGTTACACCTACAGAGTACATATAGGTTCAATACCCCAGAATTTATTGATAAATATACTATTTCATTTTTCTCAGTGTATTATACTAATAAGTTTCTCACAGTGTACCAGTAATAAAAATTATATTGTAAATTATTATAACTCGAATAATCCGCGCCATCGAGAACGTTGCTGTTTATAATTACTAAGTCAAGCGTAATTTCTGCCAGAAATGATATGTACACGAACATTTCAATACAAACAGACCAATGAAAGTAATCCCCGCAATTATTTCCTGCTCAACCTACGCGAATCTCATTTAATTTAATCGGCCCACCATTGTGGCTCTTTGGCCTTTTATTATGATGCTGCGTGTGACAATGTGGCAGTAGTTGATGGTACAATTTGTATGGTATTCCCGAATGCCTTCGGCGACATTATGTCGAGCCTTTCAAGTACTAGCACTCGACGATAATTAACTCACTTAATATATCGTGCAATCTGAAAACTGTGTTCGAAGATACAGCTATTAATAGTGGCACGTGCATCGTACGTCAAACAGCCGAAGCGGAGAGTCGGAGCGAGATAGAGAGAAGCCTTGCTACAATTGCACGAACCTTTAACTTGCCGATTATCTTCCTTTTAGATCTAATTAAACTTGACTATTACTTATATTTTATGTATCTTGCGTGAGTGCCCACACTTTGCTCTACGAATTCGTTCTAAAAAGGGAGCAATAATACCATCAAATCAAAATTTCTCTGTTGATTCCATTAAAAATTAAAAAAAGAGTTTAAGAAAAACCAACTTATATCCATAGACTCATATTTTTTCTTAATTTTCATGAATGGTTCAAAGTTTTTTGTGATTTTTAAAAGTTTATGTATACATACAGGCAGAAAAAGTTGGAATAAAAATTGCTTTACCTTATAACATTACTAACATAAAATCGTTTCTATATGGTTATTTCAGTAAGATTAAATTATGAATCTAAATAATTCATCTAGTTATAATGAAAACAATAAGATTTCTATGTTTACTTGAGATTAACCCTTTCAACTTCTGAATGTCGTTGGTTCAATGTTTTTATTTTTCCCCATGTATTTTACGATCAATAAAGTTTTGACTTACCGTTACAATTAAGTATCGAATGTCACGGAGGCCGATAAATGAAATCTTGTAGGGGATCGATCAAGGATGGCTTTTCTTTAAGACGACGAAACAGATAACAGACGTCGGTCGTACAGAGCACTTGAAAATAGTAATGTTATAAGTATTAGTTACGGTTATTGTGATGGTAAATAGTATTTGATATTGCCGCGGGTTATAAATTGATAGCATTGGAATTAAAGATGGAAGGATGCAATTGCGAAAAAAAATGTACACGAACATTTTGATGACTCGAGATTATTTTGTTCAATGTTTAAATTATTGGTTATTCGAATTCCGCGGGAACATGAACAATTCGCGAAAGAGACTCGATGAATATGCAAAATGGTTACAGATATTAAAATGTGCTTTTTGTGATCCATATTTAAATGGGTAGGATGAGGCTTATACGGGAGATTATTAACTTGCGGCTTCTATATTTAGACATCGAGAACTTTTTAATTAATTAAAGTTATTCCCTTGTTCAGCAGTTTGTTTTCTTTAAAGAGGAAACAAAATGTATAAAAAGAAACTTTGCTGTGCTTTTGTTAATTAAGTAAAATGCCGTTAAGACTGTATCAATTTTAGTTGCTTGCAGTTGATTTAATAATAGCGGGCAATTGTCTTGTAAATGCATTAGCAAAAGATTAAAATAAGCACGGCTAAAAGGGAACGAGAACATAATGCTTAAGTGGACCCACGTATCGTACGAGCAAAAAAGTAAAGATTAGGTCTAATCAGCTTAAGTTAGTTGCGAGTAGTGAACATATGTATCTACTACGTAGGTAATATGATTTTTTTACCTTTTTACGAAGGAAATGTGTCTTTGTAGTTTTTTTCTGCTTCTTCTATTAAGTACAAGATACAATTTTATTTGTCACCTAAATAGGAATTAGTATTAAACTATAAACATGTTCATTTAACAAATAAACATAGTAACACTTTTTGTTTCCAATATTTAGGAAAATTTTACCCTTTTTATTTATGAAGAAAAATCTTATTTATTTATTTATTTTCTATTTTTAGAATTTATACTTTATGACATTCAATAATCCGAAAATTAATCCATTTAGACATTTATTACAGTTTTCAGTTCGAAAGTGAAATTTAACAGAAATATTTATAAATGCATGCCGAGATCAGTAAGGAATTTATTTCTAAAAGTATGTTTTAAGATTTAACCGTCTACTTTAAAATAAAGTAACTCGAATTTTTTCATCCCACTGCTCGACAAGATAAGCTCACCCCCTCCTAAAGGGCGTGTTCAGAAGTTAAAAAAAGTTTCACAATTTGCATTTTAGCACAAAGTTAAAACCTACGGTAAATGGTAAACGTAAAGTAATAGTCATAAAATTTATTCAATTTCCTTCAAGACGTGTTAAAGAACATTCATACGTGTTAAAAGGAGGAGATTTATCATGCCATATTTTAGTACAAGTTGTTAACAAATGGATAATTCCGAAAGAATCATTTAAGCTTTTTTAAGACAACGTTGAATATATGATTAACATTTACAGATTATTTTCTTTTCACACAGTTCTATAAAATTAAAAATGATAGCGCTATGTGATAATTATTTATTTGTGTCAGTCTTTAATTCCGATTTGTTATTATGTCTATCATATGCAGAATTATAAAACCAGGTTTCAAATTGTAATATTATCATATCATATTTGCACTTTGTTTCATGAAAAGCAAAATATTTGCTCTTTACATCAATATAATATTTACCATGAAATTTTAGTTTGAGAAATAAACATGAACAGCCAATAGTTTTTTCCCTTATACTC
Source organism: Leptoteleia sp. ZL-2020 (assembly GCA_022817305.1). Classification (NCBI taxonomy): domain Eukaryota; kingdom Metazoa; phylum Arthropoda; class Insecta; order Hymenoptera; family Scelionidae; genus Leptoteleia; species Leptoteleia sp. ZL-2020. Next base: position 17,624 of record JABFPN010002799.1, on the reverse strand, counting down.
TTTGTCAAAAAATCTACACTAATTTGAGGACATGATGAACAGGATTGCAAAATGTACAATAAAAAATTTTATAATACAAATGTTCAAATAACGTCAATTATTTTCAAACAAAGGTACAAAATAATTTGCACAGCAGAAATTAACAATCGATTAACATTAAATATGAAACTCTACGGATCAACAAATCAGATACGAAAAATTATAATTAATTTCACACCGTAAAAAATGTGCTGTTTTGAATGCAGTTCTTTGATTGCCAAATAGGTGACGGGAGTTATAATCTCGTGTGAATCGAGTATAAAATTCATTTTGTGCGTTGAAAAATCGGGATTTTCTCGGCTTTCTTCGTTTGTGAGTGTTTTTTCCCCTCTTCTTTCCATACAGATCGGATTGGATTTGCGGTAATAATGGCTTATCCAAGTGGAGCCAGGCGTTGTCGATAGTGCCGACTTATCTGCAACGGTTTCCTTAATGGGATTTTCACGTGGTCGAGGAAACCGGAGTGTCCTGCATGGTAACGGGATGCCTCTATAACTGGATTAAATCCCGCGGGGGGCTTCTTAGAGCTCATATCGAAGATAACATGGTTATCCTCACCTTGGAATCGTCCCGCGTATGCGGAATTAAGGCAATAAAGCTACTCGCAGGATGTCTTATTATATCGCAATATTGTTATTATTGTAATAATACGTCACGCCGCGCACAATTTAAATGCATTTTATCAGTCTGATCGAATAGCCGTTTCGGAATGAACGATGGAGGAATTTAATGGTCAGATCGCATGCAAATTTTACTCGTATAATTCATGATTCGCTCGGTTAAAATAACAATCAACGTAATATTAAATTAATACTGAAATAGTAACAAATTTAATAACCGTCGATTTAATTTTAATTTAATTACACCAGGAGAAAATTTTAATACAGATTAACATAAAAAATTTACAAAGTTTTGCATCCCTATTAACATTGGTGGCCTGAGTCAAATGAAAATGGATGTTAAATGTAAGTACGCTTTACTTTGCGTTTCCAGTTAGCCATTAAATAATTACGAAAAGTTAATACAACTTCTTAATTAATATGAGTCATTACAACTAAAAACCATTATACTTATTACACGGTTAAAAATATTATGGATTTTAATGAAAACATCAACTTCATTTCAAGCACGTGTTAAAAATCTCTGATATAAATGTTAAGTTTTCAAATTCGTTTGGAAAAGGGGTAGAGGTTGTACCTTTTACTAATAAAACTGAATATTGCGATAATATGATAAAATTATGTATCAATTTATTTTAAAAATGATGCACTTCGCTGTTAATAGTCATTGTCATTATAAAACTATTATACGTTTTACCGAAAAAATGTACCTTGAAAAATTTACAATATATCAACGTGTAACGACTTGTAAATATCCACTTGAATATTACTTTTCTGCGTGACATAGTAATTTAGCGTAAAACTCATGAAATATCGCGTTATTATAAAAATGAAGAGGTAAATTTCACGGACGTTAAATACGAAAAGTCGTATTACTGGATTAAAACTGCAAGAGCAGCGTGCGCAAACCGCGTCCCGAGCGTAGCATCCGATTTTCTAAACCTTTCACGGAAAATTATGATTTATGAATGCGCCGAGAAAAACATTTAAATCTTCAATCCAACCTTCGTTTTATAGCTAATTTAGCAAAAATTGTATTGCTATAATTGAAGACTTGAAGTGCAAAATGAAAGGCAAAGAAATTATAAACCATAAAGATGAAAAATAACATTTGAATCCATAAAAATAAACCTTGGGTAATTAAAAAAATGACTGAAATCTGAAATAAATCTAAATTTATTTAAAAAAAATCAACATTTTTGCAATATGGAAAAAAATAATAAACACGTCCAAGTCTGTAACTGTTTCATCGTTAAATTGGAAGAACTAACTAATAATAAATTAACTTTAAACTTACTTTTTATCAAATTAAAATTAACCAAAAAATATGTTTATCTTTCCTACATTAATTATACAGTTAGACAATTATAATTTTAATGTCAATCCCAGTTATTATTAAAAGAAAAAAATTGTTAATTGAGGTTGATCGTTTGAAATAGAAAATGTATTGGTTGCAAATAGAAAGTATACTTTAAATTTCATAGCAGCGTCAGTGCTTCAAATTACCGCGCGAGCGCTTTATTTTAAATCGAAAATTTAAATAACCGTTAAACTATAAATTTTAAATATACATTAAAAATGATTTAATCCTTAAAATAATGCTCGCATAAATCAGGATGAGTGTTAAAACCAAATCTGTAACAAATGTTACTAGCCACGAAAGGGAAAGATGCTTATAAATAACGACGGTCAGTACTTTTCGAAGGAGAAATAATTACTCATTCATAAATAAGTTCGAAGGGACGAGGTGTATCGTAACTATGTCCGTGAAAGTACATGATAATGATATAAATTTTAATGAAACAATGATAAATTATGACGCGCGTGCGATGACACGGATTTGTGTACGATGCGCGTGGTACGTTGGGCGCGCTGTCTGTCAAAAACAAGTTGCGAGGGCGTGTTGCGCGAGAAGAAAAAGCCTTAAGTCACGAAGGTGAGTCTTCTCCACGATTCAATACCTAAGATTGCCATAGTAATCGTACCCTTTGTAGTCGGGATCATTTATTTCTTGCCAAGCGTATGTAGGTTGGAGGAGGTGGTTGATCGATTCGTAGGAAGTTAAAGAAAGAAACGAGAGATATGAAAGAGGACCGTACAGTCGAGCCCGGTCGTTGTTGTCCAAACACGCGAAATAAAGAGTGCACAAAAAGTCAAAGATAAAGTCGGTCGATGCAAAGAATCAATGCGTATTATTTCTTGCATTGATTTTTTTCTCACCGAGAAATAAAAAAAAGAGGAAGGAATAATGAATTCGAGAAATATTTAATTATCATTCGACGGATGAGCAGCTCGTGGGCGGAAAAAAATTATGCGTTAAAGAAATTTCGAAAAGGCTGGCGTAGAAATTAAAATAATGAACTGATTTTTCGAACAGTTTAGGAAAGTTATTTTCTTCGTTTAATTTTAAAGCCGACCAAGTTTAAAGAAGAGAGCCTTCTTTGTGTACTGTAATTCGGAGGAGAAACTTTTCTTTTTTTTTAGCCGTCGCATTTTTCAGATTTTCTGCATGATTAGAATTTCTTTTCGACTTGTTGTTTAAATAAATACCGCGTAACAATAAGAAAGTACAGTTATTGCTTAATGAAATAGTTAAATACTTTTAAATATTTGTTGCTTTTTCATGCTTTATTTAACCCATAACCGTTAATGTCATGGAGGTCCAAACATAGAAGCACACTAGAATAATGTGTGTGCACCAATAGGCGTCGAGTAGTCCTGCTTTCATCCAAAACACATTCGGCCAAAGTTAACAATTGCAAAGAAAAAGTTTTCTGTTTTTTTAGATACTTTATCCTGATTGTTGTTTGGAGTTCTATCTCTCTCCTTTTTTTTTTAGCTAACGTGACCTTTGTGTTTGCGTTTGTCTTTTGATTCGTATGGAGCATGGTAACCGGTGGTAGTCAACAACGCAATCAGTTTGGTTATGTTGCTGGAGTGTTACGCAAGCTGACATGTCACGTGACCTCCCTGCGCTATAATTGGCTGTACATACTAGCAACTTTATAGACGTAGTTAGAGAAATGTAAAAAATAAATTTTAAGAAATGAATATAATTCGTTATCACCACTTTATGTCGTTGCTTCATTTTATTTCAAACAGAAAATAGCCTTAATTCACGAATATATGTAATTGAAAGAATTTAACTCACGCCCCTCACCGACATACACTAAAAGTTAAAGAAGATAAATACCTTTGTAAACGGCAACATAGAGTGGTAGAAAAAGGCGCGGACAGAAGACTGAGATAACGGGTTCTATTCCTTGGGCACATTATTTCTAGTATTTTTTTATGTATTTTAAAAATTGTATTATATAATATTGTAAATGGTTATGATTTATTTAATTATAAAGAAGAAAATAATACACGGCCAAACAAGCGTTTCTCTTAATACGCGATTTTCGATAGTTTTCGATTTTCATTTTCGCGTATTGACCAGGTGAATAGGATTAGACAATTAGCAAGGGAAAATCTCGATAACGGTCTCGAATTTGAAATACCAAAATATTGTAGGGAATGCACACATATCCATGATAATTAATATATATTGCAGCAATTAATAATAATAATTATATATTGTAGCAATTATTAATAAATTTCTCTCAGTGCAGACATACTCGCCTAGATGGAAATTGCAAACCATTTATTATTTCAGTATGCACTATGTTTATACTAATTTAAATATTTTCGATATATAAATAGCGCAAATGCAACGTGGAGTATCTTTATTACGCTTGCAAGCTTATTATAATAGATGATCGATAACTTGTGCAATAAAACCGTGATCCTCATTTCGGTCTTTTATGCAAAACATTATTTTATATTACTTAATGATTGGAAAATGTAAGTCGATAAACACGTACAGAAGGTATTAAATTTTATTTCGAGATTTTGTAATGGTGATCAGTAAAGCATAAGGTACTCTGTTGTTCCTTGGAATTTAATTTCATCCAAGTACTTTTAACGTTTCGACGATAAATTTCGTATCTCGCGATATTTGCTTATTTATGGTATGATAAGGAGATTATACTTACTTCTTTTACGAGACTATATTTTGACTAAATCAAGTGTAAATAGCGATATTAAAAAAATATCAGTCACGCACAAAGTTTAATTTATATTCTTTATAATTTTAACAACGTAATGTGTGTTTTGTTTTAGATTTGTAACGGAAACAAGGAAGGAAGAACATTTCGGATCGGCGCAGAACTTTTTTAATACACCAATTGTGAGTAAATCAACAGAATTTCATATTAATACTTCTTTTATATATTTTAATATTCTCGTAAAATAATATTATACTGTGTGCTAATTTTTACATGAAGAAAATTTTATTGTTATATACTTTACATTTTAAATATTAATTGTCTCATTTGACTAAGAAAAAGTTAGGATTATAAGAGTAATAAAACATCGTATTATTTTAGTAAATATACAAATATTTATAGCAAGTATAATATTAATATATTTTTATTTTATAGAATATATTAATATTTACAGTAACATTATGAATATTTTCATTACTTGTAAAATGTTTGCTTATTGAAAGAGTTCAACCTTAAATTAGAAATACCGTTTTAATGAAATCTCTCGTTTTCAATAATATTGTATGCAACACAAAACATTTGAAACATTGCAAATTTAATTTACACTGGACAATCTTATACTAAGAGATCTTTAATTAATTTTTTTTAAACTCAATATAATGGGTTATTCGCCATTTGTGCAGATAACGGTCCGTTGAAAGCGTTTAGAAGATAACTTTGAAATCAGACAGTACTAACAATAAACTCTAAGACATGCAATTGTGAGAATTTACGTTATAGTAGATCACGCTTTCAAGGTATTTAAAGCTTTAAAATAATCTGATACAATAACAACGTTAGTCTTTTAAATTTGAATTATTCAATGAATCTTAAAATTTAATACTTAAATAATTCACTGTAAGATAGATTTCTTAGTATGTTTATAAATTAAATAAATTTGTATTAATAAATTTGTATCAAAATACAACAAAATTTACATACAATTAATTCATATAAAAAATTATGTTTTTACTTTAAATGTAAAACATTTATGCTTTCTTTAATAATTCAATTACTATTAAAAATTTTCAATACTTCTGTTGCAGACGGCTTTTATAGTCTAACTGAATAGATTATCTTGGATCAACGTTTGAAATAATGTAGAAGTAAAGATTGATTGAAAGGTACATTTTGTTTCAATTGTTAGATTATAAGATTTAGTTGAAATCAATTTCTCTTGGAGAAATTTTCATCATTAGATAGATTGTCTGATTACTTTCAAACATTAAGTTTATTACCTTCTCTATTTGCATACTTTGTTAAATCAATAAAAAATAATTTGAATTGTTTATTTCTTTTTCTAATAATTAATTAAATTGTTTTATCTTTGTCAGAAGTAAATTCATTTTTTATATTTTGTAGATTATTTACATATTATTGTTATTATAATTGTAAGACTAGAATATTAATGTAAATAACTTATGAAAATATAAATATTCAATATATAAAGGTTGTGACTTGTCTAATTTGATTGAGTTTATCAGCTTTCATTCAGTAAAAATTAATTAATTTTATCAAAAAGAAGGTAATTGTTAACTGTGTTGCAGAAACATAATACCTAGGATTTGAATAAATTTAGAAAATTTGAGATCGAATATAAATGTTTAAATTAAAAGATTGTCTTCATCAGGACAAAATTGAGTTAAGATGCAGTGTCCGGAATAATTGATTATTAGATAATTTTATTAAATTACAGGACAAGTTTAATTGAATTGTATAATAATTGAATATTAACATAAGAGTTTTATTTATCTTGATTATATTCTTTTTTACTACACTATTTCAGTTATTGGTTAAAGTAAGTTTATTCATAAAACTAAAATTAATATCAATTTTTATTAAACAAATCAAATAATTCCCTCTTACTGACAAAATACAAGCGTATCTTTTTTTTCGCACTGATTCAGCATATTTATCATAGTTTATTGAACTTACTTCAATACATTTATTTCTTTAGAAATGTTTAAACATTAAAAAATTAATTTTTGCAATACAGAATGCATTTAAGGGAATTTTACTAAACTGTATTGAAAAGCTAGAGTACTTGAATACTCTTCTTGAATAAACTATTCTTCTGCGTGCGTTTGAACCTTTTAGTTAATTTCAAACAAGAGCGTAAGGCATTTACTTTGCTGAAAAGAATCATTAGTTTGCCAGTTAAGAAACTGGTGCGAAATTAAAGTAAAAACAGAGCGAAATATTAGTGTTTATTTATTTCAGCTCATCCGTTAAATATTTCATGGCATCGGGCATTAAAATAGCTTTTTAAAGTTTAACAGAATCCCTATACCCATGCATTCAAGCGTTAAAGCCGAAAAACATAAACGTAAGACCAATATCTTACACTCATCTCTTCGAAACCGTTTCACGAAGAAACGGGGTTCATAAAGGTAATGGTTCTACTTAGCACTCTTAACAGTTCTTATAGGTCAAAACTTAACTCTTTACATCCCCGATCTTCGGATCGCGATAAAAAAAAATTAAAAAAAAGGAAAATAAAAAAAACCCGGAATAAAGTCTCTGCGATTGCTCACGCACAGTACATTTCTCTATAAAAAAAGCCACGGATCGAGTTCCTCAATTTGAGGTGCAAAAATATCACACATCATCTCTATATAATGGAACTCCCCTTTGCAATCGTCCAATCAAGCTTTTCATTAAAACTTCGAAAAGATCATAAATGCTTTTGATAATACTCGTTTGTATGCAACTCGGAGCAGGTAACATGACCATTCAGGTGTGGTAGCATTTTTATTGATAACTCTTTTTTGACCATTTTTTTTTTTGAATAGAAGAAAAGAACAAAAAATGAAGTGAAATTATTCGTTAAATTTTTTTATATAAATAATTGTTTACAACCTCGATACAATTATGATGGTAATAGAATAATGATTGTATTATTTTATATTGAATTACTATATAATTACAATATTTTTATAATTATTGAAATCAATTAATGTGTTATATATATTTGAATAGTATATTACTCCACGAGGAGAAAATTGGTTTTTAGTTGGTAATTCAAACATTTGGCTTGAGTTACCAACCTTAAACCACTTTTGTTCGAGTTGAGTACGATATTTTACTTGCCGTGAAAATGAAATATGTTGGTAGCCCGCAGGACTATCAATACATTTTATTTTTAATGGTAGTAAAATAATATTATGATATTTCCTTGGCATTAATGATTTTATGTCGATATAGTTAACGTAATGAATTTTTATTTAAAAGAATAATTTTTGACTCTAATAATTGAATTATATTTTTTCAATGCAGTAATTTCGTTATTTTGAAATTTTAATTGTATGCTAATAACATTTACTTATTATTAAGTTTTATATTTTTATCAAGAAATCATAGGTAATCATATATCAAATTCATATTTGAATTAATTAAGAACTTCTTTTAGTAAAGAATTACAATCGTTAAACTGTGAAAAAATCATGGTCTATGATAGGTAAACCCGAACATCAATTAATTTTCATGCCAACGTTCGATAGAGATCATATTTTGACAATGGATGTAACGCATTACCGGGTGAATACACCTGCGTAGGCCTAAACATGGTATTACCTTGTTCTATAATGGGCCCTTTTTACGTTTTCCCAAAGGACATGAAGATATATGACATTAATTATTATTTACGTAGAGAAAAATAATGGATGAAAAATTAAAACGAACATTATTAAAGTTTAAATTTAAATTAGTAAAACGTATGTACCAAAATATAAAATAATATGCCATCTAAGTCAATAAATAATATCTAAGTTATTTTATTGGATAATAACTCAGTGCATTTTGAAATCATGAAAATTGATTATTAGAAGACGTGTACAACCTACGTCTTTTATAAATATATTTTATAATTTTTTATTGTACTTTTGTAGATTTGTACGTTATGTCCTCAAATATACAAAACAAGATTACAATTTCTTCAAAAATGTTTTTCTTATAATTGTATAATTATTAATAGTAATGCAAATATTTATAAAATTGTAATTTATTAATGTATAAAACTTCGGTTAGCTGAAAGATGGCGGTAATGAGAATATATTTACTTATATGTTTATAAAGAACGCATTATAAAACGGTATATAATTCATTCGCTAAATATCAAACATAGAACTTCTAGTCTCGTTACAGTTTGTTCGCGATGAATTAAGTTAAGTTTGGTTGTCAATAAGTTAACTTTCTTCGAAGCAAGAGGGAATTAATAAGTAATTGATACTGCCAATTAATAGTGATAAATTGAATTGGAATGGTAATTATGGTTTATTTCCAATCTAGGAGTACAAACATATACATAGATAATTACTTGTTCTCGTATATTATTTATTAATACATTGGAAACACTGATAAAAGTGTTGTATGAAATTATAATACAACGAACATAATAAACAAATAGCATAAATAGTCAAATTTGTTGCCTAAATTATGACAGGAATATTTCTTGTTTAGAGCAGTGATATTTGAAGTTTAGCGAATAAAAAATTGAGTGCAATCATAGTTAAATTTATCTGAAACGGAAAAAAAGAAAGAAAGAAAGAAAATAAAACAGATAACGATAGCAGCCGTGAAGACGAATGCATTAATTAACATTTCCATTAAGCGCAAAAAAGCGAAATCATCGAAAAGCGTTTGTACGACTTAACGAGAGTGGCTAGAGAAAAATACGATATGGCGGCAACATATTCGCAAGATTCTTCGGATGTTTCGCCAGAAGTGCCTTTGTACTGGAAAATAACAATAGTCGCAGCCCATCGCATTGTTTCGCGTACTAAAGGAAAAGCGGATTTTTACCGGCACGCAATAATGCCCGAACGTTTAGGCGACTAATTAGAAAGAACGAGAAGCCGTCTCGTCGCTCGACATCCAGCGCTATTCGTTAGCCGGGCTGTAAGTTCCAAGACACGGAAATCCCGACATAAATGATAACCTACTTCGTTTGTTTTGACGGATCTCTTTCGATGTCGCGATGTTAATGAGCCAATGGCAGTGCGCCGTCTCGCGCTTTGTTTGACGCGTCAGAGTTAAATCCGATTCATTTTCGTGTGGACTTATTCTCGCTCCACATTAAAGTTATAAAAAACATTTTTGCCGAAATCTCGACGCGCTCTTTTATTTAGCTAATATAGTAATGGCTTTATACTAATGTGCTATTCAAATTAGATGGATGCACGCAACTGTGAGATCAAAAAAATTGTATCCATAAAAGATTGTTGCATTCATACATTAAGTATTAATTAACTAGTTAAGAATTAAATAACGTGGAAAACTCTTGGAGTAAACATCGTAGTATATAAGATCTGAAGAATGGAGTTTTTTTAAAAAATAGACGGAGAGAAAAAATGCAATGAAAAAAATATTAATATTATTAGTAAACTGGTGATATATTAGAAAGAATTACAAAGTTACTATTTTAAGTTGATAAAAAGTATCAGAGAGTAGACAACTGTTATCGTTCAAACAATTATTGTCCACAAACTGATACTTTTTACAATTTTATAGGTTATTATATAGTTTTACTTTTTTTTTAGTTTGTTTAAGTATACGTCCAGTTTGCTAACTATATTAGTAATTTTTAATAGATTCTTTGTTTTCGTGTATAATTTTTAGGTACTCTTCAACTAGAACTACTAGAGAGCTTTCAAGAGAGTAATTTTTTCTCGAATTTCTCTACTTCATTTTTTCTGTTTTTTGAACTAATGCGAATTTTCTTTTTTTTCTTTTTTTGTGAATATTATATCATACTATGTGCACTCAATTTGCACAGCTTTTTCTCTTCCAGCAATTAAAAAATTTCATTTTATTTTAAATCTTATTCACAATTGGTGGATTTTTTGTTAATCTCTTATTGGTCAGATCGATCAGTTCACGTTTCATTTTCAATCATTTTTCCAGCAGATAAGTGTAAAAGAAAATGTGTGAAAAGCAAATATGTTCAAGTTGAGTGTACAAAAATGGTTGAGTATTAAAACGTTCTAAGCAACGAGAAAAGTGCCACGTTATTACCTGATAGTATGCATTACATTCTTGAAGCATACCCTGAATACCGTTGAAAGGGCAAAAAGCATTCTTCGGAATAAAAATTTTTATCGTAACAAGCCTTGTAAATCAGTATAGTAAAAATAGAAGTAAATCTGTTATTAATTTTATTGTGATTTTATAAATGATGTACATAAAGAAATTTAAAGATTTAATACAGCTGAAGAATCTAATAACTTTTATCTGCATGCAGAGATATACCCTTAATACTAAATTGTTGTAGTAATAGTTTAATAATAAGAAATATTACTTCGCCATACATACGAAAATATATATCGATATACCATCTACAGATATACATATATACCCCATCTATAGGTGTTATTTTTAAAAATTATATTTTTTATAACAAAATAAATGAAATATTTTCTTACTTACAATTTATTAAATTTCACAACTGTTTGCACATTGAATGAAAATTGTATCTTCCCAACTTCAAAAGAAATGCTGTACAATTAGATAATACATTCTTTTCAAGTAGAAAAATGCTTTTTAATCAGACATATTGTGTCCAGCATAAATATCGTTAATAAATAAACAAAAACGATTGAAAATCTTTTCCACTCCAAATTTAATTTTATTAGTTCACTATCTCGTTTGGACGATACTTTTTACCCTCCCAGTGCATATGAAAATTTATACGCGAATAATTATCAATAAAACACGTCTTCAGTTCAGAATCTTTTGTCGCATTCGGTCGAAAACCCGACGTGTTTCTTGATACCACTGAGTCTCTTTCTTTTTCCTTAACTTTGGCTCGCTGATCTGCAATAAAATCTAACCGAACCGATACCCTTCCGCGTGCAATGATATTTCCTCGTAAAGCGTTACCAATTGCTTAACCAGGCAATGGCGCCTTTATCAGAAGTCGCCGGCAATAAATATCACGGTAATTCGATGTAATGCGATTAAATGTCGTTGAAAAATTATTAGGGCAATTCTGGATTCAATAAGAGCGCGAAGGGGTTTCAGCTGCAAATTGAGATAGGTAAAGCCTCGAAGAAATAATGTCCGGCGCGCAGACACCGGAAGTAGATCTTGGCGGCGCACAATGAGCCAATTTCGTTCGGGGGGGTAACTCGAGTTAACGGTGATCGACCTGGAAGCTATTTCTTGCGCAAGCACACCCACGTAGCGCGCTTTGCGTAACACACCTGCACGGCGTTTAGCCGGAAGTGGCTCCATGAAAACGCTCGGCTCGGACGAGGCGAATTTGTTAAAGCGAACCAACGGCGTGTGTTGATTCCGAGTCCTAATCGCTTCATTAATTGAGCTCCGTTGTTCGTGCCAGAAGATCGATCGCACCTCTGACGGTCCAGACACACAATCATTCTAATTGAGCTCGATATAACAAAAGTGCCCCGGCGAACGTTTTACATATGTCGAAAATAAACCCGTTGCCCCTCTCGACTCCGCTATTTCGCGCAGTTATCGTCTCGGCCCGATATAATGAACGCTCGCTCCCATGTATCATTATTTCTTTATACGTATCATAATTTGTCCACTTCATTTTGTAATTAATGAACCAATTAGTTTTAAGGTATCCCGGGTGTACAACGGTTTCTATTTATCAGGCTGACTTTTCCAATTAACTGTGTCGGTTTAGGCTATAAAAGTAATGATTTCAGTTAGAAGAATGTTTTAATTTATGCAATTATATTTCGCAGCATTATTGTAATGAATTCGTAATTAAAAAGTGTACGGAAAATATCGTGCTACGTTGAGGTTGAATTTATAACGTGGAATTCATGCAAAACTTATTTTAATAATATTTTAAAAATTGTTCTCAAGTAAAAGTTTATATGCGAGGTATATATGTCGCATGTATTGGTATATATAAACCACATATATGGAACATTTATGTGATCCAAATTGTATGTTTAATTTTATATGGTATTTATTGAGATTTTTTGATAATATTTAGTGGAATTAAATGACGTCGTAAAGCGTGAAGGGGATTTTATAATTTTTAAATTCATTATCAAACAATAGTGATTAGAGTTACGTTGACATAAAAAAATGTCTGGTCTTTCAATTACGTTCCTTATTTTGATTTTCCACGCAAATATTCTTGAATTTATGTGTATCCTTTGAAACTTTATCTAGTTAAAAGGGCGCGAGATAATGAACTGTGTTTGATTCCAGATAAGGTTTAAGAAATATTTTCTTTTTTATTACACAAGCAACCGTGTAAACGCCTTTGTTTCAATTTTATCTGTAAATACGAATTTATCTCGTGATATTTAAACTTCAAATTCTAGTTTATTTAATGATATAAAAAGAAATTTAATAAAAATATAATAATAATTCATAATAATTTAACGGTATAAACTTTTCAAAGAATGAATGAATTAATAATGATTTTTATATATTAATTTTTAAATGTAGATTAAATACTGAAAACAAATTTCTATAATGGAATATCATATTAAAAGTTCGCAATATCTTTCTCTTACACTATTTATTGTCATTTTATTTATTGCTGTTAATAGTGAAATTTAAAGTACAATAAAATGAAAACAATTTTTCCATTGTGAGAAAATTAAACTAAAAGAAAGCAGAAAAACGGCTTGTCTTCAGAAAAACATTTCTGAGCAAAATCACACTTTCTTCTTAAAACTGTTGATTTGTTAGCATCAATATCATTAAATGAAGTTTGAAAATAAAATGTTTTGCAATAAATTCAATCTGTTATTCAAATGTATACAAATCTGATTAATGTTATCATATATTTAAAAAACATTTATAAAAAGTGGACAGATGTATTGAACATAACTTTAAAAAACATTGACACGCAATATATTAAAGAGAATTTATAACAAAAATATGATTGTTTGAATTGATTAAAGTAATAATTATAAAATATTGATAAGAAATGTCACAGAAAATTATTTGTTATGTGGCACCAAAGGTTTCAGTAACTCTACTACTGCATTCAATTAATTATTTAAGTAAAGACATTATTTGTAAAAAATTAATCACTGGCTTATATTTCAGAAGCACTGCAAACACTGTCGTGCATTTTTTTACAGAAAAACATTTTTGCCATTTGAGACGTTGAATAAGTTGTGAAAATATCATAAATTGTAAAATCTATAATGAAATCGACAGCACCATCTGAAGAATGCTCCAAATGTTAATATATCTGTTGCGGGGCATTTAACGAATGTTTTATAATTTTAAAACAGCTAAAATTTAAACAACTTTATCAACATTTAAACGATGTTCAGTTGAAAGATAATAAAAAGGAGGTAGAAGCGAGGCGAATAATTATGTGCTCGATTTTTCGTCCGCTTGTTAAGCGATACAAAAACAATGTACCGGCAAATAATTAGAGTAAATGTCGTCGCGGCCGTGTCTCCACCTCCGTAATTCAATATTCAATGGAATTTGAATGTGAAGTGGCGGCACTCGGCACAGTTTTTGTCGTCCAGTTCCTCTTTATCAAATTCTTCGGCGTACATTTTACCGAGCCTTAATCAAGAAATTCGTTCAAAGTTAATAAGAAGATAACCGTTCGCGAAAAGCGCCGAGCTAAGGAACGTACCGAGCGAATTCCTTATTTTATTTCGAATGTACATAAAATCCCCGCGAATGAATCGTATGAATAATTATCCGACAAAAGCTGAATATTCATTTGGACCAGGACGAAATTTTGTTTCCAGCTTGAAATTAAACTCGCGCCGGGTAAGTGCTGTAACAAGCGGCGCGTTCTGATTCGATATGTCAAAAGTCGGCAAGATGTAAACGGATATTTATGCAATAATAGATTAAGTATGCGGAATGCGGTTTTATCATCTTGCCAACATCACGTTGCTTGACGAAGTAAAACTTGTCTTGGAAGACAATTTCATAATAGTAACTTTAGCGGATCGTTTAAAGTTTCAAGAAATAGTTTAAACTTCATGGAGTCTTCCGTCTAAAATCTTGACATCAGAAAACTCCTTTAAAGGTTAAATAAAAATTCATTAAGTTTCTTTTTTATATATACAGTTTTAATATTTGAGCAAAGACTCAAGTATTTTGAGCAGTGAATTAAGAAAAATAAACATTTTTAGTATTATTACTTCAATCAATTCCATTAGAGTATTACAGATTATAACATTCGTATAATGTTCTAGATGTTATACAAAATATGAACAGGTATATAATATAAAGAAAAAATATGAGATTAAAATGGAATAAGAATTAATACTGAAATGTGTCCACAAAGTTAGTTTGTGTTAACATAGTTTTCGTAAATAATGAAATTATTTCTGCCAGGGTGTGATATTGGAAATATTAGGCCATAACATTACATATTGAGGATAAAGAAAAAAGTATAAAAATGTGTATAAAACAAAGCGCAGTCCAGGACCTTTTTAACTCTTTTCGTTCATTTTATTTGTTTACATTTTTCTAAACTTTTTAATGAAATTCTCGATTCCACCGTTAAATTTACATGGAGAAAAACAAATTGAAAATAATACAAAAATGTTAAAATCAATTACTTACTTTTATTAGTAAACTGGATATATACTTAAATTCTTATAACATTCCTGAAACATCAATTTTAAGTTTTACATACTTTAATAACTATGAAAAATAATAAATATGTGCAATATTTAAGTATTGATTGCGAACATATATAAATGCATGCGATGAAATTTAACCAATCTTAAGATAATAAATTATATGCAAATAAAATAATGAATTTTTCTCCAAATATCTCATAAATGAATCTGTTCTCTCTGTGTATTAATACAGTACATTATAGATTGTGTATTATAATACTTTACATAACGTTTCATTTCATTTATTTAAAATAATATAAATTAAATATATTTGACATTTAAATGAAACGAAGTCAATTACATCAATTTTTGTTTATATTGCCTTGCGTGGTATCATTCTATTAATAGAAATTATATGTTTTTACGTATCATAAAGCAGCATTTTCACGTATCATAAAACAAAATTTTTAGGCACTGTTTATAATCTTATATAACAGTAATTATTTCATTCAATTTTAATTATTTAACATGGTTATGAAAACGATTAATTTTTTATTACAAACAATATTTGTTTTACTTACAAATTTAACTTTTATTCGATGTTTTGCCAATCAATATCGTGCTTTTATAAATAAAAAAATGTTATTTTACATATCGTTGTATGAATTCAAAACAATAATTTAATAACTTCAAATCAATTTGCTTTATCATAAAAATTGTGTTGTCCTGGGGCTAATTATTTACAATAAATGAAAATTATTTACGCGTTAAAATTATTCTTCTCGGTTCATTATCAAATAACAAACAACATAAAAACAAAAATGAATAATAAAGTAATAAATAAATAAAATGAGTTTAATTAAAAACAGTTTTGCAATAAATTAATTTTATTTGTAATAAGTGGATTTTATTTGAATTCAATTTAAAGGTTTACCGAGGTAAATTGAAGTCGCGAATTTAACAAGCTTTTAATAAAATGTTCCACCTTAGCTCACCATCCACTTGCGTTAAGGTGATATTACAGGAAGTTTGACTGTAGTAAATTTTGAAATGAAGCATAGTACGTTTGTTTGTGTAAGTTATCTTATGTCAAAGCTGAAGTACGAGCTGCGTGTTTCTCGCATGAGCTTTACACGGCGCGCCAACAAAACGCATAGTTGGTGGCCCGGGCATCTGCTCACAAAGATGATAGAAACGTTTTTCTGCAATTCAAACGCTGCACGCAACGCATTAAAATGATTAAACGCCAGGTTTGATATAATCCTGTCTTTTCTGCAATTTAATCATTTAAATCTAAAAACGCGCTTGCAGCTAATCTCACTTTTAAAACTTTTGAACATTGTTACATTTAAGAAATACATTGCAATTTCATGTTCATGTCTACTAATTATTATACACATATATATATATATATAAATGTAAATGGAAGAATTTTCATTAAATTAAAGTTGTATTGTTTGCGAAAGAATCCCTAAAATCTATAAAATCTCATAAAATGACTTTTTATTATATACGAAATATAAAATATAAACGAAAAGTATATTTTATTCGAATGCTAAAGTTTTCAAAACTCATGTTTATATAATTTAATGGTATATACTTGAATAATGTATTATGTGACAATTTATAACACTTTTTTTAATCTGTCACTTTGCGAAATGTAGCGTACGAAAAAAGTAACAAAACTATGCTGTTTATTCTGGAAGTTTCATACCGTAACTGCAAACTGACTGATGTCACGGGCAACCACAAGAAATGTGTTACAGCCGTGCGACTAAAGTGCACCACTTACGCGATGAAATACAGTAGTACTCGATATTAGAAGGTCATTGAATATTCGACAGTCATCTGACGTTTTAACTAATTATTTCCTAAATATGTTGGAAGCGACACTTAAATTTAATTTATTATGTTAATCAGAATAAACGAAATTAATGTTGAGCAATTTTAACATTGATTAATTTAATGAATTTCTGACATTAAGTTTGATATAAATGCGGTACATTTAAAAATATCAATGTGGTGAATAATTACTTTTGACAAAATATTATATATATATATTAGACAAATGAAAATTGTTATTATTAATAGTACATTGAGAAAAATCTAACAAAAAATATTACTGTTTTTATAAATAAGGACATAAGGTTTCATGTATCTAAAAGAAAGTCAAAACAAGTCGACAAAATCGCTTATTTTGTACTCTACACTCACAAAACTGTCTATTTAAGAGTAATAGAATCTTCTTATATTAAATAGGGATTCCATTCAATATATGGACAAAACTAAATTCTATTTATAATAAGAATACATTATTCTTACAAAGCATATATTTATATTAA
>JABFPN010002798.1:0-20603 GCA_022817305.1 Leptoteleia sp. ZL-2020 | reverse complement strand
TTTTAAAATTATGTATTTAATTAATATAAAAAGAATACTTTAATAATCAGCTTACTTTTTTTATTTTAAAATGAAATATCATTAGAGGAATTTAATTTTATTTTAAGCAGATCATTTTTAAGAGTGTAGGATCTACTCACTTTTCCAGAAAATTTAATTTAAAGATTTTTAGACTTTTCTGATTTTGATTTTTAAAACTAAGTAAAATTTATAAATGAACTAAAGTAAAGTTTAAGAAAAAAACAAACAAACAGGCAGAAACAAAAAACAAAAGAATTGACAGAGGCGTGGTTGGCCAATGGTTGTTAATTAGTTACTTATCAATACTTATCAATCCAAAATTAGTCGGTAAAATGTATTTTCAGTTTAATTTTATCTTCGACAACTTTTAAAGTAATTATCCAATTATATATTACAATAAAAATTACCATGATTGATTAACTTTCAATTCGCAATGAAAGCGAATATTATTATGCATCGCATAAACTAAATATGAGAAACTGATAAAGAATAAATATTTCTTTACACGAGGAAAGAAAATTAGTTCTGCAATTTTTCGTGGTTTTGCTAAACACTTCAATTCATGTACATTTGATTTTCTCTCGTAATATTTTTCGACGAATGAAAAAGTGACGTGCAAACCATATGTATATATATATATATATATATTCACATATATATGCATGCATGTACACGGTACTTTCGAGTCACCACGGTGTCTTATGAATATAATGATTCCACACTTCATTGCGAAACCGCACGGTGCAACGTTGTTCGTGTAGAACAATGCCGGTTACCATAGTCATTTTTACCCATCGTGCATGCGCATTTTATACACACGCGCATCAGAGAAAGACTCAGAAATAAATGCAACGTAACGCAAAGCCACGTCACAGTCATTTATTATATCGACGTAAATTATGCATTATATTTTATCAATTGCCGATAAAATGTAATTCATAAGTTGAATTTTCATAGAACGTACTATAAATTTATTTCACCGGACGTGGAACACGCTTTGGGATTTATCGACAAGTAACGCGGAATTTTTTTTTCCCTCCTTCTTCTTTGATGCTCAACTCGCGATCTCTCGTTTACCTGAATGAATTGTGCAATGTAATAATTTAACATTTTTTTAACTGGAATTTGACATTACTGTGTGTTGCAAGAGCGACCTCTGTGCAGGGATTTTCTTGGTGTTTCTCGCGAACGCCAATTAATTAGAAATTCAAAATCAGAGATAACATTGACGATATTTATATATTGTCAATCCTTGCATAATCCCTATTTATGTTGAGATTAGCGTCAGCGAAACTGACGAACATTCTTAACGCTACCACATCATCTTTTCATAATTACTAATTTACCTTATCTTAATGATTAGAATTATCAAGTTAGAGAGGATAAGACGAAGATTAATCACCCCGAAAGAATTTTAATTGTTTGGCGGGGAAAAGATGAATAATGTATCTGGATCAGATAACCACCAATCCGTGGATAATTTTCATTAGAGTGCAACAAATTTTTGTGTACAATATACATTAATCTTTGGCGAAAACGAAGAATAATCTTAAATGAGTTCCTTTCATCGACATTCCCTGGTGGAAATAATTTGCTGAAAATGCTGTAAATTCCCAATTTTAGCAGCTTTTCAGCGTTTTTCAATATTTTTTCAATATTTTTTTTTTGCTGCGATTGACTTATCAGAAGTGCTGCGCTTATAATTTGTCCACCTTTATTTCGCAAGCTGATATTCGTAAATTATAGTTCAGTATTTAAATTATCGTGTGCTATTATCACTGCCATACGCAGCCGATGTGCCAGTGGAGCGAATCATTATTTATTACAAAACGATATCATAATTCGAAGCCAGATTTTGAATCGACGCTGAACCTAATTGGCCAGCCGAGGTAAATGAACTATGTAACAAAGCAACAATTTTCATTTCACGTTACGCTTTGACGAGTCCGGCCATAACCAAGTAATTGCTGAATCCACGTGTATCTTATTATGCAATAAATCACACATAGTATGATTTGCAAGATTAGCCAAGCATGCCAAAAGCGCCAACGCTTAAGCTGTTCTTCGTTTGACATCGGGCATATGACGAAAATGTCAGCGGTGAATAATGAGAAGTTGAGAAAAATAATTGTCTGGAAGAAGGTGGTAATAAAATTTAGATAGTAAACTTCACGGCGATGAACGATCGAGTGTTTGTCATCAACACTATACTCAATCTATAATTCTTAATTGTTTTAACAACAATATTGCATACTTTGTTGCATAATTTTTTTTATAATAAATTTTTATACAACTCAATTAATTTAATTCAATTATTTGGTTTCACTTACCAAATAAGATATATTCTATTGACGTTCCATAGACGTTCCGCTAATCATAAATAGAAATTTGGGTTTTGGTTGATCTTTCCAATTACCACAACTAATTTTTAATATTTCAACTCTTTTTTTTTCTTACTACACAAAATGTCAAGCATAGATGGTATTAAAATGAGTAAGAGATAAATCGTCGTTTCGATTCGAGAAATTTTCTTTATCTTCGATACATGTAGACGGACTTGTGGGGTTTTGAAAATGCGGTACACTCCTCAATGGAAAGGTAACGTTACAATCCGTGAATCATAATCATAAATCCCCGATGCTCTTTAATCCGGATAAATTGGCATCATGAAATGAAACACGACAGGGAGCATAACCACACGTGACTTCTCATACGTCGTGTTCGCGATCTGTGTCAACGACACGTGACAATCTGCTTCTATAAACGAGAGAAGCTTAACAACTCCGTGCATCTCGCTTCTGCTGATCTTTTTCGTCCGCATCCCCCCTCCCTCCCTCCCGCCCCGCGACTAGAATCACGAGGATACCGCGCTAATTGATCGGGCTTGTCCAAGAGGTGATTGTATGTGCTATCAGAATGCCACGATATCTAGAAGGAGAATAATGAAGATGCGCGAACGAGCAGGCAGTCCGCCAACTGACCAGACGCCGACTAAGAAGAATTTCTCGAAGAATACGCGTCGCTTCTAAATTTCACCCTACTCTTAATCTGCAACACTTGCTCTCGGAATTTTTTTGCATTCTTTCCGAATGAGGTTTCAACATTGGAAAAGAATTCATAAAACAAAACAAACAGTTTGCTAAACAAAACAATTCTTATTACAGACTTGACTTGGACGGAATACAAATTTCCTATCATTAATATAAAGTTATTGTTCTTTTTTTGTATCTTGGACTGGTCTAGGAATGTAGTTAAGGAATCTGAAATTAATTTGTACAATGCAAACTACAGTGTGATTATTATAAGCGCGTCTGTCAGTTAAATGTCCTGAAACTATTCTGAGAAAGAGCCTTTTAATAACGCGCTCATTGTTCGTCTACTTTTTTTTTATTTTTATTAAATTGGGAATTCAGTAGTTGTATTATATCAAAATGAATTATTGACATTCGCCCGACATTCTATTGATCGCTCATGCGGTTTAGAGATCAAACCCATTAATCATATTCAGCGATTAAATTCTGCAATCAATTTTACTGGTCAGTGAACGTGTCAATTTCGCTAACAAATTTTACCGCGCTACTTTCAGAGGAGGATATAAATAGCACGCAAAGTTGGTTGCATGCGGAAAAGAAAATGAAAAGTGCATCTTCTCGAGTGTTGAACTTTCCATTTTGATGGGGCTCGCATGCTTCCGTATCAACAATCCGAGAGGCAAGCACCTCGACTGGAACCTTTTTGTAGGTGTGCCTCTCCGCTGACCATATTTACGACGCTGAAATTGGTAATCCTCAAAAGTACGAAACAAGTTTTAGAACCAGGTTACCCACATTCGGTGCACGCTTACAGCTAAACCCAAACGCCCCCTTGCATTCCACGCAATACCTCCGCAGCGAAATTTTTGCAAACACTGAATAAGCGCCAACATTTTTTCGTCTTACGCGCGATAATATCTTTGCATCTTGTTACTGCCATTGTGCAAAGTGATATATCATTGTGCGATTAAAAATCCTCGTGGATTTTATTTAAAAAAAATTTTCACTCACTTATTCGTCCACATTTTTGCGTTGGACTATGATTGATATATTCGTTGGCGAAATTTATATCTGCCTATTATTATGTAAGAATTCACTTATCAATTGGTTAATTCAATGTAAATTTATTCATTTTCATCGAAACAAAGTTTGATTTAGTTTATTAAACAAACACGTGTGTGATTGCCACGCTTTAATCATTTATTCGCACAGTATTTTGTGAAATCATATTTGAATAAAATAATAATGAAAATATGCTCCCGCAACGCAAATCTTATCAGACATTTTATTTATTAGTAACAAGTTTGCAGAATTCAAACTGTTGAACGGAAAATATTTTGGAGGAAATGTTTACTCCTCAAGGATATCTGAAACTGTGAAATGGAGTTGTGCTCGGAGTATAAGCCGAAATAAAATTTATAGCACTTAATTCGACGTGAATCTAAATTGAAATAAAACTGCGGCGAAAAAAAAAAAGTATAGGCCATTGTCAGCTTTGATGTCACGATAACCGGTACAATTATCCGCGGCAAAAATGCACAATCTGGTTAATCGGGGACATAACTTATACGTAGGAAACACTTTGCGACAAAAGGGCGATCGCACCGCGGTGCGATCGTGACGTAAACATCACGTATCTGTACCGTGCATTTCGCCGCATGATAAACGCCATCAGTGGGCATTATATAAAATTCGATGCTGAATCCGCGATGCATCAACATCACTTTGCATTTGAATTCCCACACAATGGCAGCAGTGGTCTCGGATGAATAACAAATTCGCCGGCCACGCCCCTTAAAATCAGCGGATTCCTTGAAGCTCGGGAAGGAAAAAAAAAAAAAAAAACACGGCGAACAAGCGGCCAGGTTTATCCCACTGGGATGTACGATTCACCGAGACCTAATACCTTCGTTTCGCCACAAATCACAACGAGCGTCGCGCAGCAGCCACCTACTCCACTCACCAGTGTCCCTTCCCCCGATTTTTACCGCTCTTCCTCCCTTACATGCCTCGGCACAGTGGTTTATCTTCTCTAGACGATTTATATCCGATTCCTTTTTTCCATTTCTTCATGTTGAAATTTTCGATTCAGGTATCAATTTTCAGATCCCGCGCGATACGTCGAAAATTTGTTGTCGCGTCTTTTCAAGTTTATCAACTTTTACAGTGAAAGTTGATCCCCGAGTATTTATTTCCCTTCCTATTTTTTCTCACCCCCTTTACGTTGACTAAATTCTGACTCAAGTATAGACAAACTTGCTTGTATACTTAATTAATCATGGCTATAATATTTGTGCTTTGATCATTTGTATGTCGAGTGTATAAGTAAATTTTCAATGATTGATAAGAGCCGACTTTACCAGTATCAAGTCGCATCGGAGCATACCCTAAAGAATATAGGCAAGGGACGTGGAAAGGAGATTTTTCACCCGTAAACAATTGCTCCGAAGGCAAAAACGGAGTGGAGCGTTTGCATCGGATCGTAACAGGTGATGGAAAGTGGATTCAGTGCATTGTTGCAACTGTTGATTTCCAAAAATTGTCTCGATCGAGTCGTACCATTGATCGCTTATGAGGATTGCAATATTCCAGTTATCGATGTCCCTCCGGCTGCGTTTTGTCGGTCTTTCTCTTCTATTCTTCCGCTGCATGCCTCGGGACGGTAGTTTATCTTTCCTAGACGATTTATACGCGATTCGTTTTTTCGTTTTCTTTGCGTTTCTTTCCCTCTTTGTTCCTCCCCCACGCGCTTTCTGGTCGGCAGGTATCAAAGACTCACGAAATCTCGCGCCTTTATCTGAGCAGATATATTCAATGGCAAGTGATAGTTTCGAGGCTTCCACGGGCAGCGTTACATGATATCGATGCTGTTGTTCGTGATGTCCTTTTTGCCATTTGACTACTGAGATTCGCGCCCAGATTCGTACCCCGCCAATGGCTATACTTATATGCGGCCGGATGCCACGTAACAACCGAGAGATAGCTGTACATTATCCCTCTGCTATAAAGATGGATGATTTAGATCAAAAGTAACCATCAGCTATTCCGTACTCGATTCGCTATCAATGCTCGTAAATTAGTGCCAAACTGATCGTCAACCGACGACTCTTCCGTTGGCTTCATTTTCAAGACCCGTTAGGCCTTTGCAATTCACATTTTCCCCCGGTTTTTTCTCTCTAAATTTAAAACTATAAAAAAAAATAAGAAGATCCGGTATTTTTTAAAATCTAACGAAGCTTGTCTTGGTTCAGGAACGTATCCTCTGGGCACGCCCGTAAAATGTTCTCCAAATGTACTATATGTATCTTTTTAGGTCGTGGAAATGTACAATATGTATAGATAAATTTTTATCACACCAGTCGCATCTGCTGCTCGATAGTCTAGTTTCAAAAGTCTCCGATACTATTATTTAAGGTGACTGATAGTCTGTAGTATTATTTATTATTTATATTCATAATAACATTAGAATAATTTATTACGTAAGGATAATTTTTTAACATTAGTTTGAATATTTTTACACCGGTTATAAATTTCACGTGAATTACGAGTTATATAACTTTCTTTTTTTTATCGTATTCTTAATATAAATGATAATTTGAACCTTGTACTAACAAATACACGCGCGTGTATTTTATTATTTATTCATCTAAGTATAGAACGCAAAAAAATTCAACTATCGAAACTGAAAAATTGATGGTTGTGCTTATCGAAATTTCATCGTTAATCACACCGTGTCACGTGCAATTAATGAACCGCGGCGTTGGTCCGAAAATAGTGTATTGTAAAAATGTTTTTAGAAGACTACCAGGTGCGCACGCTCCTGCCTGCGAAAGTCGATTTGATTAATTTTTATTGTCATGATCTTGCGAAACTTTCCTTATGAGGGTTATTGCGTTTACGCTGTACCGTCGTTACTTTAATTAATGCTCGCCGTTACGTAACACGGATCATCAATATTGTTTTCAAATTATGCTTTGCCATTGAAACAAATACAATAATTTATTTTTGGCCGACACAAAGTTCTTCTGCGGCGTTTTGCAATCAAATATTTATAAAGTGTCTGATCACGACCGTAGTCACTTTATGCGTTTTTGATTTGCAATTAACGGGTAACATAAAACTCGTCATTTTTTGTCACCTTTTAGGTACCACAAACACTTATTGATAAAAAAAAAAAAGTTACTCATCACTACACTTGTATTAAATGCTTACTATTCATAATCACATACTTCCCGTCGATTTGTGGCTCCAGAAAAATATATTTGTTGTTGTGACGAAATAGCTTCAACTTTCATGATATTTTGAATACATTTCTGGCATATTTTGATTCTCGCGCAGAGATAACGAAACGGTAAATCATTTACCGTTCATTCATTTTTATGCTCAACGTATAGCAGTGCACGAAATTACGTAAGCACCATCAAGCTTTAATATAAAATATTTAAAACCTTCAAAAATAATAGAAACGATCGGTATAATTGTACATGACAGATGTATGGCATTACTTTTTATACTTGACGGTATACTCGGTAACCTAGCTTGGCGAAAGTTTCCTGGACCGGAAGTATTTGTTTCATGAACATGGTGTGTCCAGCTTCGTAATACGCATTCATTTGGATTGGTAACAATTATTTAAATGCTGACAGCAATAATTTTGATAGGGTCATAAATATCACTTTAACTTTCTTATATTAACTTGTAAGAAATTAATTTTTTTGTATTTCTTTTTTACCTTAATTTACCTTTTTCAATTTACAATATAATAGAATTTTTTCGGCAAATAACATTGTGTACGTTTAATAATCTTTTTTCGTTGAAAAAATTAATAATACAAAAACGATTTCTACGCAATAAGGACTGAAAATTGAAATATTCCAAGTACAACTTTTTTTCCAATATGAAACAACTTTATTATTTCAAATAATCTGCATCGTATGAACATAATGAATGACTTGGGTACCCTGAAATTATTATTATTGTTATTATTTTTGTAATAATATATCCCATTAGCTTTATGAATCGTTCGACCGTAACCGTAGGTGTCCGTCAGATAATCTGGAAGATACATTCGAGTAGATGGAACTTTCAATATTGTTAGAGCAATGTAAATGCACTCGAAGCAAGGACGGAAAAGTTGCCTGTCGCCTTTCCAAGCGTGTCTCTTTCAGTGGCGATGATTTAATTTCTAATTCGCGATGAAAAGGCGGAATAGTCGCATGCCTCGGCGTGAGAAAAGCGCTCTTGTGGTCGTGGTGAAAATTAAGCATGCTAATTCAAGCGCTCGCGCGCGCGCATGCGAGTTGCGACCGAGGCTAATGCCTGACGTTGATTGCTCGCGGAAATGCATCGTTATTCGTGGCATGAATGGAAGAAAGAAAGATGGAAGAAAATTTCTGGCCTCGCTCAAACGTACTAATTTGATCAGGGAAGAAAGATCGTTATAGGCGAGCGGTGCGTGAAAATTGGCAAATTTCTTCCACTTTACGTCACAAATCATGTAATACAATTCAATGAAAAATCGTCGCCAATCTTTAAGATTGAAAACCGAATTGTTTGATGTTTAGTATGTCAACTTATTTGTCTGAATATAATTAAGTTGGTGAGAAACACAAGGAAAAGATTGAGTACTATATTTTAGACCCTTGGGCGGTAATTCTTGAGGAAAAGAATTTGTTTTACTTACCGAGGGGCTATTTTGTCTGTTGTTTTTTTTTTCACCCCTTTCCTCAGTTCGCGTGATCTTTCACAGAAGCACGATTAATTTTCAGAATAAATTGCGAATTATTTGCAAAGAGCGTGATAGGAATGCATTTCATTTTATAATTGTTACAAATTTCTCTATGAAGAAAAAGTGTATGCAGAATTTTGATACAATCAACCGCGATCCGGTCCGAGCTTTTCTTTCAGAGTAATTATATAAAAGCAATCAAATAAATATAATCACCCCTGGATCAAATTAACTCTCACTTTGATGAACTTTCGTTTTTATTAACCTACATATACCCTTTTACTTCAAGTGGCATAGCATCTCTCTGTAGAAAGTGATATATCCGCGCGATAGAAATTAATTCATGTAAATAAATTGTTTAAACGTTATATAACTGGATGCCTCTTGAATTTTATGTTGTTTTTCGAGGCGTGATTTCACATGGTTTGTCAAGTATTTTTTTTTTTGTCAAATCGTAATCGTAAACAGCTGAAAATATTAACATCGTGATTCACCGCGGTAACTGTCGACTGAATCAAAAATTTTAAGATGAATTTCAAGAGGAATTCGAAGGAATTTGTCAGCACCAAAAAGAGGAATGAGATAACGCATGGAAGTCCAGTTATGTTGCATAATCCGCATGTTAATTGAAGCAACCGTTAAACTCGTGTTTGTTTCTCGAAAATTGTATATAATTAAATACTTTCTTTGGCTGTAAGCGGAAAAAAAGAAGTAAAAAAAATAACTAATATAACTGACATTTGTGCGTACCCAACGGACGGTTTTGAAAGATCAAAGCAGTCATTGTCATTTTTATGAATGGTTATGTTTTAGTTTACGTCTCGTTGCGATTATTTATATCAACCATTGTCGGCATTCCTCGGTCAAATAACGTTACAATTTTATATCGCAAATGGATTAAGTCTTTGGCCATTAAGTGGAGTGGAAAAAATTGCCCTTATGTGTGTCACTGTTAGAAACACGTGCAGAGCACAGTTACGGCAAAAATTTGCATACTATTGAATTATAATAACAAATGCGTATCAGCAACCGTCGGTATCAATTACAACATCAACCTTGGCGCAATTGTTTATGACTAAATGACGGTGTTCGATTGCACGAGTACATTTCTAAAAACTTTTATATAAACTGCTCCTATAAAGTCCTATTCGTGGTGTTTTTTTTACAGTAATTACCGTTCAGGTTAATGGTTGAATTTACAATTATACACAGGTTGCTAAATAATTCAAATTCCAGATGAAATTGTTGGTGACTTTTATTGAGACAATTAAGTGCGACGAAAAAGATTATTTCTTTGTAAAATTGTCGCGGGCCGTCGTGATCCTAGTTGTACTCTGGACTTTGGGTCGGATAGCCGAGACCAATTTGGTATTCGACGATCTTGTTGTCCGTTGAAGAAGGACTCGGATCGCGTAATTGTTCCACAAGCGCGTTTATCTCAGCCTCGAGCTTGTGGTCGTGGAGTTGTATCTCGAAGCGCCGTCTACGTCGAAGTCGGCGTTTAAATCTGAGGCGTTCGCGCCGGGAATGACGATGGGAAGAACGCGGCGCGATAGGGTCGTCCGCGATGTCGATATATATGATATAAAGATTTGAATAATAATAATTTTCGGAGCTTTACTAGCTTCCGAAATTATCGGGGATGTTGGTTTTGGCTCTTCTAAGCTAGGTGGTTAAAAATTGTTGAGATGATTTTCAAAACGTCGTGATATGTATTCATCGAGAATAGTAGAAGAAGAAGAACTCTACCAAAAGCTAGATAATCCACCAAAGCAAATACTTTTTTCCCGTGTATTCTTTTCTCTAAAAGAATCCATTTAATGAACATGGAATTATTCTTTAGATAAATATAAGCTTTATAAGAATTACTTATTCTTATTATAAATAGAATTTCGTCTTGTCCATACAATGAATGGAAATCCTATTTAATATAAGAATATTTTATTACTCTTAAATAGACTGTTTTACCAGTGTGTATAAGAAAGAAAAGCGAAGGCGAATTCAATGGATGCAATTGCAATTTATAGCTTCGATTAGGAGTAAATAAGTGAAACAGTAGGTAGGCCAGGGAAATAAATAATTGTAACCCTAGTTGCCGGGATTTGGACCAATGGCAATTTTTACGTCTGCTAATTAGTTTGACCGTTTTATTGCCGGAGAGGCATCCGAGTCTCTCCGTTTTTATCTAATGCTCGGGCTCATTTATTAGAATGGCCGTTTCACGACGCGGCCGCGTTTAGTTGGCCAAATGCCAAGCGGCCGAGCACGGAGAATCCCTCTTCCTGGACGCGTCCCGTCTCGGACGGGACGGGCCGGGACGTTCCACGCACCGAGGGCGCACATAGTCAGGCGAGAGGTACGCGCGCAAAGTGCAAAATGGCAACCGCTAGGGCGCAAGCGCGATAGCTCGGTATACAGGTGAGCGTATGGAACGATTTGTACAGTATTTTGCAGGGTATCAACGAAGCGTCGAGTACACTCGGTCGTGGAGTATATTGCCGTTACACGTTGGCGTGTACCGGCGCGGCCTGAAAAAGGAGCATTGCAACGGGCACGAATTTCCTGATGCTGGAGCGATTCACGCACGACTCGAGGTCGTGGTCGGCTCGGCAATATGTCGTGGCTCGCTCGGCAATATGCATACTACGTCCGTGGCCGCCGTGACTGTACGCGCGCACGGCGCATTCGAGGTTACTCCTCTCGCTGTCCCACCGAGCCGATTACGCAATCCGCCAAAGCCTTCCAGCCAATGCTAATGCTCGCTGAAAAGTCCCGCGCCAAAGCGCGCCTTCGTCTATTTACTCATTTATTCCTCTTTTACACTTATTTCGTACACCATCGATCCACCTTACACCGATACCGTTCGTCCGCGCCATCCATAATTTATACACTCTTGCGTTAAAAGCCTCTTACACAATTAAATAGCGCTTGGGCAATTTTAATGAATAATTACCTCTGCGATGCTGCGCACTGTAAATTTACAGTCACTTTTGTTCGCGGCATTATAAATATGTATTTTTATTGCGCAGACTTTATAGGAAATCGATATTATTCTCCCGCGTTTGCGGCTTTTCCTTTCTTTTTTTCTATTTTCACCGCAGCAAACAATTGGGGATGACATTAAATATTTATAATTATTGATTAGCAAATTAAGATGAGTCGGTAAAATATTGGGAAAAATATATTATCAAAATTAAGTAAAATTGTTACTGCCCAGTTGTATCGCTGTTTTAAAACATGATTTTTTTGTTCGTATTTTGTATAAACTAATTGTGGAATCAAGGTTGTTGTAGTTGCAAACTGTACCCTGTTTAAAAGAGGTTGGATAGTGTAACAGACTATCGTAAATCGGTTCTTTGATTGGACGCTGTTCAACACAGTGGATAACTCGGAGGCGAGAGAGATGAAAATAATCGGAAGCTTGTTTAATCACGATTAACGTGATTAGCTATAATTCCATAAAATCTTACTAATCTCGCCAAGTGAGAAAATCACATAATGAGCATTCCATTATTTTCCACTCTCTTTCGCTTGAGGTTACAGACGTTGAACGACATAAGTAGTTCGTTTCAAAAGGCAATGTTCCCAGAACTGTGTTGAAAAAAATGTTTATGTTTTAACGTCTAATTTCTTTTACCTTCTAAAATGAACATTTAATACCAATATTTCAATTATCAACTTATACTCTACAATAGTTCTTATAGCCGCGATTTATTATTCATTTAAGTTCTGTAAAAAATTGTAAACTGTACGCTTAAAATTTTTACATTTACACGTAAAAGTCATTAGCATGTATATCTGAAAAGAAATTCATTTATTTTTGTGTATAAAAATTTGTTATTATAAATGAAAGTTGAGGAGTTAAATTTAAAAATATCAATTCCATTTTGAAAGTAAAGTTGGAAAGTGCTTAAAACTCAATGTAATTATTTTCCACCCATCCAGCATAACCAGGAACTAAACAAGTTATATTGTCAAATACATTGGCACGAATCTGGACCAACTTTGGCATTGAAATTATGCCCGACTCGCTTTACATCCGGTTATGTTTTACCTTTATTAATTTGTTGAAAGCTGTCGTAATTTTTTTTCAAAATATTTCCTAGTGTGGTAATACAATAAATTAATTAATGAAAACGGTTAATTAGTGTCAGAATTTCACTTGGTCGTTTAACAGCATTCTATTAATAATTTATCCCGTGGCTCTTGTATCGAAATGAAATTTGCAATTGAAACCGCGACAATTTTCTGCGAAAGCGTCAGCGCGCGTTTTGACGCATTTAAATGTACTGACATGTCGTTTTCTTGTTTCAGGTAAGGAACGCCTTGACAGCTTGTGTCGATTATCGATTCCGTTGTCGCGATTTCGACGTAAAAATAAAGACAGATAAAAAGAAGAAAACGAGAACGTCCGATACGTCGCCATCGGTCAGTGCGTCTCTCGGATTCCTTGAACCAAGGTATTTATACGAGTACATGCGTGTACCGTTACGAGGCCAATGCACGTGATTTTCGCTTGATCGCATGTTGATAATTACTGGCGCGCGGGCGCATATCACACCATGAGTTTAGTTGCTTCGCGAACGTCGATTTCACAAAGAATCAAGATTACTGAAAAGATTCGGTCGACTTTCGATAATGCGCACTCAGTGAAATTCATTGAAATTTGTTTATTTTAGGTTAATGGCGATGAGAAATTCGCGGAAGATCAGTTTGCTTTCTAGACAATAATTGCTTTGAAATTTATTTGTTGCGGTCGTACGATACGAGTCTGTTTAATTGAAATTCTATCGCGGCGGGGATCTTCGGTTATTTATATATATTGTTTCGCGAAATGCAGACAATTAATTTCACTTAATGCCACTTTTTCGAGTTACATAACCAGGTGATTCTATGTATGCGTGTCTACTGGAATATTTTTTTTGTCACTTTAAAAATTATTTAAAAAAATGTTTGAAAATTAATTAAAATACTTCAAGGATTAGACTTAAACAAAGAAGTCGAAAAGAACATTCCTCTTCAGTGTAAAGGAATACAGATTTCATATAAAGACATTCAGTTGAAATAGATTTTTTTTTTTATTAACAACTAATCCAAGAGGATACTATTACAATTAGATAATAATTTTTAAGAGTGTAATAGTTTTATGGGTTATATTCTTATTTGATAACAAATTAAAAGAATTTAATTTTTTCTTTCGAAATTTACTTCGAATCGAATCGGCATACAATGATTACTAAATTTAAATTGATCTTAAATAATTAGTAGAAAATGATTAAAAGTTACGAAAGAAATGTTCCATTTCCTCCTTTTGTTCGAGAAGGAAAAAAAAATCTAGTAACCTGCAAAATAGCTTTTACACGTTAAGAATTAATGACTACTTTTCAGTTAACTTTAATTGTAAGGCACGATCGTGGATTTGTTGGTAAATCATTACATTAATGATTCGTTTAATGTAACATTGGAGCAGTAATAAAATTTGAGTGAGGTAAATGTACCGTAAATCGACCATGAATCAGGCCTGGTATTTTTACGCTCTTAGATATTTATTAAAGCATTTCGCGCGTCCATTTCGTTTACTTAACACAAAATAATTGATATAAATCATTTTTTGGGCATCGCTTTTTAATGCCGATGGAATTAAGAAGGAGTTTAATGTCCGATATTAAGTTCAAGGCCTCCTATGAGCTTGAATATGAGAAGAAAATAGTTATGGAAAAATAATTATAATTTATTATATATTTACATTGTTATTTAGTAGTTTATGAATTTTATTGCAAAAGAATTTTCGATTTATAACAATGAGATGAGAAAATGATGAGATAATTTAATTCAATATACATTTCAAAATACCATTTTGCGAAATTTACATGAAAAAGGAAGAAGACGAATTTACAAAACAAAGACATATTATGAGTCATTTGATCACTTAATATGTTTCTCTTTGTTAAGAATTCTCTCTCGTGTTGCTATTGTTCTCTTTATTGTAGGGTTAATAATATACAAATAGCACTTTACATTCAATCTGTATTTGAAGTATTCCAAATATAAAATACACACATTGATACATATTTATCAAACCTAATATAAATATCATCAGTAATGCGATTTAATATAAAAATCACAGGTATATGAATATTTTACGCATTAACTCGCGGTCATTTTGAGACACAAATTAAACCGAAAACTCTTTTTACTCCAATGACATAATTGCATAATGATTTTTTATAGCCAAAACATTACACTTACGCGAATAATAAAACTGCAATAAATTGTCCCGGCGTAATTTCGGGAACAATTTATTATCGCGAGCCTTTTTAAAATAAGTTGCACGTTTATACAATCAATCATACTTTTATTGACACAAGCATGCAAAGTTGAGGGTTTACTTCCGAAATGAGGCTGTCGTGGCTATCGCGACGTGGTATAAACAGTGGAAAAAATGTGTCCCGTGTGCGCCGAACTGTTTTGGCTAACAATCAATAAATGTCCCGCGCACGATATACGATTACGGCCATTGTCTGCCCTTAAAATTAATTACAATTCCCTCTTATTGAGCGGCCACGAAGGGCCGGACTTTGAAATTAATGATCGGCCCGCGGAGGTGTGCGCCCGGGGGACTGAGGGGGTGTGGGGGAAAGGCCCCGCGCCGAAGAAAACGTAAAACAAATCGGCGAAAGAGTGAGAGCGGAGAAAATAAATCCCGAGGAGACCCTGAACTTGAACCGAGACTTGCAGTGAAAGTCGTGCCACGCACTGTCCATAATATTCGACCGACGGACGCTCTTTCGATTCCGGTTTGACGATGCAAGTGACGAAAAATGCCCCGCTCGCGCTTGCGATTATAAAATGGCTCGGGCTAACGTTATCGCCGGCAGAACTGGTTTGTCGCGCGCAAACTAATTATTCCTAATGTCCGACCAATCGATCAATCGTTCGACTAACGCAAACCTTCGAGCAACATTTTTCACTTCAACGGTACAATTACAGCGTCAACGGAATTTGTCCCTCCTCCTGCGCTCGGAGTTCAGTATCCGGTGGCAAAAAAAAAGAAAGAAAAAAAAAGGGGTATCATCAGAGTCTTTATGAACTTTTTCTTTTCCCGCTCGATTTCACTCTGTTTCACTTCCAACAAGTCTCGTATCGACTGCTATCAAAGACCTTTTTTGCAAACAAGATTATCACAACAATTGAATGTATTTTTTTATATATATATATAAAACAGTTAAATGGATTAAAATACCAATCACAGAAATACATATAACTAGAACTTGCGAGGTGAATAAGCTCGTTGTGGGAAACATGTACTAGTTATGTAGAAAATATGTCCATACTCACATAGATGTATTACACGTAAATTACATATTATATCCATTATTTATATACATTGTGGTTTGTAATATAAACTTATAAAACTGACTGAAGGCATCGTAAATTGTATAAAAATATTACATTATGTAGGATATCGTTATCAAATTATAAATGATTGTGCAAATAATTGGTTAACTAATTAAAAGCAGAATTTTCCCATAATTATTCATATTATTGGGATTGACTTGTGAAGAAAATTGCGATTTCATAACATTTGCATCCTATTAGAATCTAAACATTCCTTTTTTCCGTTTCAAGCTTTAAAATGCACTTAATTATATAGTAAAAATTGAACGAAGAAGCAATAGTAGCACAAAAAATTGCTAGTAATAAAATATAATGTCACGTTTTTAATTCTTCATTCGTATACCATTATCTATTATCCCCTGCATAAATACGACTCCGCTTCTTTGTTTGTTAAGGGAATTCTTCTTTGTTCGTTCACGGATGAAGGGTTAATTAAATTTCCAATTTAAATTCCAAATAAGAAAATTGCAGTTTGAAAACTGGAACGGAAATTATATTTAATGAAAGCGAAAGATTTTAAATTGATGATCGTTCAATAAATCGCTATAATAATAAAAATCTGAGAATTGCAAATGCCTCGGTTATAATGTTAGAGTGCATTCCGGCGACATAACCGCTGATGCCAACCACGTTCATCTTCCTCATTCCACGATCCACTATTGCTCGTTAAACCGCGCTGGCCAACTTAAATGTGACTCGTGGTTCTATTAATTAGGTAGTATTATGTTGGCAATGAAAGGAAAAATATCAAACTCGTGCCGCCTGGCGAACAAAGAGACAATTGCTGCAAATACCTGTGGAATATCAGTGCCTACGTGTGCAATCGGAGGAAAGCACGGATCAACGTAAAAAGGAATTCAATGCATGATTGGGGTATATCCCTCATGGGATATATCTTCCCTTATTCAAGTTCAGCTCTCGAGGTTAACCTCCTTCGATAAGTATAGGTTTCAGGCTTCATCCAGTCGATGAAGCGGAGGATGCTGTTGTTCAGAGTCACATCTCATCAGGCGCCTGAGAAAAAAGATGGCGGAGGGAAAAAGTTGATTGATGGATCGTCTCATTTAGTTCGAGTGGATTGCGAAAATATATTGCGAGAAAATGTTGCAGCTGACAGGTTTTATGTTAAAAAATTCGTTAATTTCGGATCAGAACAAGTAAAGAAGTTTAAGTGAATTAAGTGTGACATTTTTATGCAAAACAAAATGACTGCCAATGCTTTTGTTGCATTATATACGATTACATGCTATAGTATATCTCATTAAACGATACATCGTTATAGTGATAATTTAATTGAATGAACAAAATGAATCTTTAATTTAAAAAGGGAATCCTTTTGTTCATTTAACTAAATTACAATGCACGTGCTTGATGTATCAAATTTATTTAATGCGTGTACAAACGAAGGGAAGTTATGGGATTATACCCGATATAATAATTGAAATATATGCAAATGTGTTAGAGCGTGAAAAAGCTCATCTTTATGGATATCAGTTGAGGATCGAAAAATTATTTCCCATGCAAAAATGTATGAATAAAAGATCACCGTGGCGCTGCATCTTCGTTGCAATTAATTTTTGTTTACGATGGCCTTTTTTTCTGGATGAATATTATGTACCCTTCCACACTATCGACTGTGCACATCTCGTCGCCTTGCTGCGGTTGAATTTATGAACCCAAAGTTATCAATCGTTCAATGTGACGTATATAGTCCAGAGATTCGTATCTCAACGAAACTTACCGATCATCGCATAAATTTAATTGAATGAGGGATAGGCGATCGAAGGTGAAACCGAAGATCAATATAATTTTGTGGGAATCAAAGGTACGATGAGCTATTCAAGGATAGCACTGCGCAATATCGTGTTACGATTTTTAATTCGAATTAATTAACACGCGCAATTACACTCATAAGTATTTAAGTTACATAGTCATAAGTCAAAACGACTCGCTATACTAAAATACACATAAAGTTGTTCAACAGACTGTTCATTACAAGATAAACTCTTGTTGCAAATGTGTGATGCATTTTTATGTAGTTGAAATTACTGCTCCGTTGTCTGCTACTCGCGAGTTTGCCCCGTGTAAAAATACCACGCAAATACAAAGAACACTGCGTGTATTGAAATATTCGCATTGATGTGCCATATTTTCGCCTTTCATCCACTTTATAGTTATGCGGTTGCTCTGACCGCCGGGTATCTATACTTTTGAATGCGCATAATACCGTGCGAACATCTTGAACCTTGCATAGGGAAAGATAATAATCATCATCCAAAATAGATTCCACTTTCCTCGCGAACTGTCATTTGTTAATTATCTCCACTTAACTCGCCAATTCGTATGTACAAAGTGACATCATTGATTTATTTGAAGTGTAATTAACTCGCCAATTCTTGACTGAAATTTCATGATTACTCGACTGTTTGTCGTGGTCAGCTCATTAAGGGATCGAGTTCTTAAAAAAGCAAATTTCTTCTTTATATTCTCACTATTTCTCATCTCACTATTTGTGAGGCAATAACTGATTTCCATATAAATAAATTATTAAATGCATATGTGGCTAGAATATTATATCAATTATTGCCATATATCGACCAAGGAAAAACATATATATCCATATATGAATTTTTTGTTTCCTTATATGAAATTGTTAAATCATATATGGACCATATATGTTTCATTTTTACTAGGATAGTACCTTTTATATATGGGAAATCGTGTACATTAAAATATTTGTTTATTTATGTCCGTTAAAACGCTTTGTATTAGCTGTTATGCGAAAACAATTGCAACCCAAGCAGCGTATTGTCGGTTAATGTTTGGCAATATCTTGTGCAGCAGTAAGTGTACTATTGTGGACGTAACAAGTAGTGATGGCATGTGAATATATTTGAATGCATCGTGAACTTTATTATATTGTACTAAGTAATTAAGGTGATAAGGATGGCTTTTCTTTTTTTACGACGTCGACTGGCAGACGGTGTAAGAAGTGGCGCGCGCCGTTGGACAAGGCTGATACCCGTGCTTGAATAACGCCCGGCTCTGGCGTAACATAAATTTCCAATCGAGGGAAAATCGATCAACTGGAATGCACGGATCTTGCTTAACCACCTGCTACTTCGGTTATTACGTGTTGAGCGATATGGCCATTCTCTTAAATTCGTCAGCTTGGCGATTTATTTATATTTATTTGCCAATTTGCGTACACAATGGGCACTAAACGTGCGAATTCGCGCATTTATTAAACCTTCGAGGCATTTCGAGCGTTGCGCGAATTTAATGACGTACGGCTCGATGAGATGGAATTTCAATTTAATGAACCGCTCTATGAGTGTAGTGTTTGTGCGAGACAATTTAACAAACGATTGAAACGAAATGAAGATTAAGATTGGTTGCGCGGACTTTTCATTATTTTGTATTTCCATTCGTTCGTTTTTATGGACGAACAATTGGCGGGTAATGGACAATAAATGTCACGCAATTTTTGCCATTGTAAAAGGATGCATAAATTATTGTCACTCAATTGCTGGCCTAACGACAATGCTTATGTTCTCGTGAATTTTGCAAAATTTCTAGTAAGAGGCAGTGTGATTGGTTGGCAATTTTATTTAATCAAACGATTCATTTAATTATCATCTTTATATAATTGTTGATTGGAAAAATGGATTTTAATTAATCAAATTAGATGAAATTTTATTGATAAGGTTCCGAAAAAATGTAATATTGGTTCCTTAACGAATCATCATATTCGTATAATATTTTAATTCATATTTTCTAAGTGAAACAGTGAAATAGAGTCATGAGTAAATGTAAATGGAATAAAATTGTCTAGTCAGATTATTTATCCAGTACTATTTCGTAATTAGATTACATTGTACTATGAAAACATTTGCATACAATAAAATTAGAGCCGGATCATTTTAATTAAACGGTTAGTTGACCTTCAACAGTGAATCTCATACGTAATAGATTTCTTAACGTATCAATGAATAAATTTTTTTTAATTTACCCTCTATAGTATTACGCAACAACTTTTCACACATTAACCGGAATGAGAACATTTGGAATAAATCAAGTTTTTAATTGTTTAACAAATATAATATCCTAATTATCTGATTATTAAATTTTAATTTTATAAATTTCATTTAATATCAAACTTGAGAAAATTATAAAAATTTAAATTTATATCCCGTGAAGGGTTATGAAATAATAATAGTTTAAATTGTCCATGCCACAGAAAGTCTGTCATTTGTATAATCCCAGGTAGAAATGAAATCGGGCATGCCCTATCACCTATAGGGCCCCAATGGGGCTGAAACGTGGAATACCTGAACAACGGTTTCCTGATTCGAGCCCTATAAGGGACTAACCAGGTACACTGCATTTGAGCACGTAATATGGCGTCCAAAGCTGGCCCAAGG
>JABFPN010002797.1:0-20605 GCA_022817305.1 Leptoteleia sp. ZL-2020 | reverse complement strand
TCAATTGTTGCCACATCAGGCTTAGACCTTGTGAGCCTTATTCTACAGGATAAATAGAGAAATAAAGTTTTAACAACTATATCAGAACAGAATTTACAGCCTAACCTCTAAAACAACTTCGAAAACAGTAAAATAAACTTGATATAATAAAATTTTCACTAAAATTGGCATCAAAAAACAGTACACATTACTAAAATTATATCTTAAAAGTTTTGCGTTAAAAAAATTTTAATTGTAGTTATGTTTTATAGCCTTATTATTTAATTTTTATTATTAATTGATTTTCTCAATTCTGCTGCATAGTTGACTCAACTTTACATATTTATTGCACGAAGTGAACTGCACTTAGTTGACTCTAAAACCAACTTTATTTTTATAGTTAGGATAACCGAAAATTTCTCTCAGTGCACATAATAGCTCATACATTGATTCAAATTTCTTTTCATCCTTCCCTGAATGCTCTTAATAGCAAGTGAAAAATGTTTAATTTCACGTCAAACTTGACATTAGTACGAAACGACGCTTCTTTATAGTCCACAAAAGTTCACGTTAATTAAGTGTAACTGTTCACGGTTACATCACTATTAAATAAATTGTATATTTTTATTTTTCATTAGTAAAGTCCAAAGTACCGAAGAAATTTATAACTGTAATACGTTACGGTAAACGGTTAACGTATTATTATAATCAAAATTTCGTGAAAAACGCATTGCGTTTCTTGTTATAAACCGCGTATAATAATAATGTCGTAATAATAACATCACTTCTGTAGAGAGAACAGAGACAGAGAACGAGAAAAAGAACAGTACATTTCGGAATGATAATTGCTTACCGCCATTAAAAATGGGGAATAAAAAAAAACACTTCGAATACGATTTACCCAACTTTACGACCAAAATTAATCCTGGCTCGATCAACATAAAAAAAAAAAGTTTCCCTAACAACATTGTACAGATGATTTTAAATGATACCTCAATTTGGTTAAATAACAACAATGAAAAGAGACGGGTTGAACTTAATTGGTCCAGATTTTTGTTGCGCGAAGCTTAATTAACTATTATCCAATCAGGGCGCTTCCCTCGGCCGGTCAATTATGATTCCGCAGAATCAATTTTTGTTTTGTCCCGCGCCTTCGCATTATCAAAGTTCATTATTGTCATTTTCTTACGATCCTGTCATTCATTGCTTTTAATGACCCCCGCGTTACGAGACACGATACGCTTTTAAACGAAAGGCAGTTAATGACGTTCAACTAATTTGCCGTTTTATTACGCAGGCCAGATTCGCGGAGGAAAAATAATTCCGCTTTAACGCGAATTATTTTCTGGCATTATCCTCATGCCACGTAAACGGTACACGGAAAGAAAAGATTAATAAAAATTACTGACATTGTTGGTAAACTGGTCATATACTTGCAAGAATTGAAAAATTACTATCCTAAGTTAGTAAAAAGTGTCAGCTTTCTAAGAATCATTGTCAATAAATTGGTATGTTTTACTAACTTAAGATAGTAGATTTTCAAGTTTTGCCAATATATAACCAGTTTACTAAGAATGTCAGTAAATTTTATTAAACTTTTCTCTCCGTGTAGCGCGTCGCTTTTATAACACGAAAAATCAGTTACTTTTAAATATCAATTTGCAACAGTGAACAATGTATTTGCGCTGCGCGACACTGTAAAATATATTTAAAATCGTATGGATATAACGTTGCAAGTAAACGAATATTTAATGTACTTTAATAACCGTGAATTTCATGCTCGCGTCACTCGCATTCACGTTGATTGAACAAAGTAAGGACGATCGCGCACCATTATGCGGGGAAAAAAACTGTAAAGATATGATGATACTTGTGCTTAAGTTGCTGTCGCATTACGGTTAAGATGATTAAAAGTATACTTTAAATAAAATGTGTATTAAATTTCCAGCACGAGTACGTACGCTTTGCTATGTTAATCTTATTATTTTAAACAAAAAATATTTGTAATCTTGTAAACTTGTTTTATTAGAGCGACGACTGTGGCGCCACCAAAAAGTCAGGCATTCTGTTATGAATTAGATAGCATAAAATTAATAAAATAAAATTTTCGTGGTAGTTAAACGCGAGGTTTATATTATTTATACCCAAAACTTACAATTTTTAATATAAAAATTTATATAGATAAGATAAATATGTATATCTATAATAAATGTATATTTTAATATGAATACGAGTGACAGTATTGAAGTACTCTGACCAAAAAATGTATCACAATAGTTTCATGAAGAAACTGTCAATTCACGCTAATTTTACACGAGATTTCTCTCCGGTGTCCCATTATTTTTTAACGGGAAATTTAAATCTCTTTCGCTATTTTTTAAACGCGGCGTTATTAGCTATTCACTTTATAATCTAACGATTCGACCGAGTCGTACAGTGTCCTTAAACTTGAGCCATATTAAAAGTTGCTTAACCGCTGGAAATTGGGAAAGAGGTGCACTGTCATGGAACGCGTAAACGAGAATGAAATTCATGCCTTTGAATCGTGTTTATTGTAATGTATAATCAATTACCGTTTTTATTGTAATCTTCGTGTCATTCAAAAGATATGTTAGGATAAATGTCGAATCTTTATTGGCGTGTCGAATTAATTTTATATTTCATGGAAAAAATTGTTATTTCAAACTATGTCTATATAAATATGTTATATAATATAAATATATTAATGCATACGATAATAAATAATTGTGTTATGTTGAGAAAATAATATAGTACAAGATAGCAAATGTTAATGACATTGGACAAAAGGGTATTAAAAAATATTTAAATGTATTGTTAGAGTCAGAGAAATAATTTGTTACATTAACAAATTTAAATAAAATTTAATTTAAAATTGATAATTTTGATTGATTTATATAATCTTGCAATGAAATAATGGGATTGAAATATTATAATTATTATTATGTTAAACTGAAATCAAAGCAAAAGTTGGGCTGATTAATATTCAGTTCAAGTTGTAATTACTTTGTAAACAAGCGGCAAAAGGTAATAACAATTAAGTTTGTTAGTCTTACGGTAAACTTTATTACAAATCAAAACTGGCAATAATTAATAAAAATTGAAAAACAACTATTCTTATTCATTTCAACTCCAATCAATGTGTTCGCCTAAAATATTCCCAGGTGGAAACCGCCAGTATTGATAACTGGCTGATAACTGGTTCGATACTGGCACAGCACTGACAGCCGTACTATGGCAAAGTACTATGGACCAGTACTGATTCCGTACTGTATCTCTACTGGCACCAGTGGACAAACGGATCTAAGCCAGTACTGACTTAACTGTCCAACCAGTACTCCGCCGACACTTGCCCAGTACTTGCCTGCAAACGAAAATTTATCTATTTGTCCAGTACTGGTTCAATACAGGCGATATACTGGTATACAAATGGTGCCAGTAGACAAACAATGCAGAACCAGTACTGCCACCAGTAGCCAAACGGATTTAATCCAGTAAACTTTATCTATT
Source organism: Leptoteleia sp. ZL-2020 (assembly GCA_022817305.1). Classification (NCBI taxonomy): domain Eukaryota; kingdom Metazoa; phylum Arthropoda; class Insecta; order Hymenoptera; family Scelionidae; genus Leptoteleia; species Leptoteleia sp. ZL-2020. The sequence continues at coordinate 17,098 of JABFPN010002797.1, read as the reverse complement.
TGTTAAGTACTGGATCAATACAGGCATGGTACTGGTATGCAAAGAGTGACAGCATTTATCTATTATACTTATGTGTTAAAGATTATAGCATTACAAGTAAGGATTGATGGCGCAGGGACAGAACATAAGGCTAACATGTTGGAGTCTCAAGTTCAAATCTAGGATGGTACAAATTTTCATTCAATAAATTACTTGAAAATAGACTTAAATTAACTAAAAGTTATTTAACCCTTTATTCACCCTACTGCTTTGACATGTGTGTGTTTAGAGGTTAGGTCAAGTTAGCGACAGTACTGTGTATTACTATTGTGGCACCCAGTACTTATATTTTTTTAATCATTTCTTCTAATAAAATAAAAATTTATTGGACCGTATACCTGCCGGTGTTATCACTCCCGTACAGGGCCAATACCGGTGCCGGTACTGAGTCAATACAGACGCCCGTAATGGCAACCCTGGCGTCGGTACTGTGCCAGTATTGGGCCGTATGAAAATTTCCACGTGGGTTGTTTCTATATTATTAAATCACTTACTCAAAACGAATGAAAATTAATTTTATTTTGCAAACAAAACTAATTTTACATTTTCACATAATTATTTTTTTAAATAAAAAAAAATATATTAAATTCCCTTTTTATCCAAAATAATGCTTAAAACAAAACTCTCATATATACACTCAATCTGAATCGATCAAAGAAAGAAAAAAAATGATTAAATCGCGACTTCCACTTAAAAAAGTGGAATGGCTAATAAAATAATTCTTGATAATAAAATATCTATTAACGCCACATTTATTATTTATTCGTCAATAAATCACAGCGGTAAAGCGTACAAAAACAGAAGGAAGCGGTCTTTCGGATCGCGGAGTCCTGAAACAAGTTTGACACGGTACAAAAAAATCGCTCCTTTAGGAAAGCAAACAGCGGAGAACGGGGGAGGGGTAAGGGGATTCAGCGGGCAATAACGCATAACAGGCCAATTCATTAGGCACGAAACACGGCGGATTATTCCGAAACGATTATCACGAGCGAGAGTTGAGACGTTGAACCGTGTGTCACGCGTGACACGAAAGATGGCACATAAATCATCCGGCCGCAAGCTTACATCCCAGTTTTGTATCGTAGCGAAACGTAGCGTCCCGCTACGAGGAAATAAAAGGTTGCGATAGTTCGGGCTCCCGTTTCAGCCTACGACAATCGTACTTTCTCATCGGCCTTATTACTAATATCGTTTATTTCATTTCACATGATTTATTACGGCCGAACATTCGAAACAAGAAACTCCTTTTTTTTTCTTTTCTTTCTTTTTTTTTTTTTTTTTTTTTTTTTTTTTTTTTTTTCTTTTTTTTTTCTTTTTTTTTTTTTTTTTTTTGTTCATTCTCCGTCGTCTTCTTCTTGTTCCATCGTCATGAATAATTGAATCTATAAAAAGAAAGTATCATCGGTTTCGTGGCCGTAGAAAATGTGCGTAAAAAGTCTCGGGCCACTTTAGAGGCCGAGAAAGGGTTCACTTTTTGTCCAATAAAAATTGATAATTCGAATGATCGGCTCGGGCCGGCGCCTTGCCATTGACCAGCGCAGCCCCGCTCGGCTCGTTACTTTCATTTCCGCGCCTCGTTACTCAAGAATCTCCAGCGCGCCGAGGCATCCTCTCGCGGGTCACAAATTCTCATTTTCTATTCACACTTCCAGGTTCGTTTCTTCTACCCCCCCCCCCCCACGCCCCTTCTCCGTCCAAGTCTTCCCTCTTCTTTCGTTCCTTCGCTATTTTATACTGTCTTTACACATTCAAGGGCGCAATCAAATAGATGTGCGCGGGCATTTTGTAAACCGTAAATACTTTTTTTTTTCTCTCGGGTTATTATTAAGGCATTACTTCGGGCCAAAAATACTTTGAGCATTGACCGGCGTAGTTATTAGACATTTTGTATCAACGGTGTAATGGGCGATTTTTTTTTATTTAATGTTTCTCATGGAAGGAGTGTAAGGGTAAAAGTTTGAAATTTCATTTTTTTTAATCGAAATTTCTGGTCATCTTTATATTGGAAACCTTGTTAAATTATTGTTTAAATTATAAGAGGTCACCTTAAATTGTCAATTTGTTTTATTCTTTGTTGAATATATAACTCCAATAAAGAGAGATTTAATTTTCTTCCCATGTAAAAGTTAAAAAATTAATTGTTTGGCAATTTTTTGTAATATCTAGAGAATCTACAACAAAACTAAATAGATAATAAACTAATAAATTTTATAAATCTTCCACTGTTTCGTCTGTTAATTTATACAAATACCATAACAATGTTTTACGTTAACATTGTTATGCAGCATAGTAAATATTGTCCCAACTATTTTCAACGTGTAATGGCAACGATCACTTATCTACTGGCAATCAACCAACTGTCAATCTAGTACATATTTCGTCATAAATAAATATCGAAATTTTATAAATTTTCACTATAACACTAATTTCTCTACACTGAGAAAAAAGTAATAGTAAAATTCAGAATAATTTATATCCATTTGAGGATATCTCTGAAGAGTGAAAATTTTTACTATTAAAATTAGTAAAAATGATAATTATCAAAGCAATTTGTAGTACTTTTGCACTAATATTTACTACATGACTTTTAATTTTTACTATTATCAACAGTAGAAATAATTACTTTTCCAATGTATCCTTAAATTGTTACAAAGAATAGTAATTTGTGATATATCTTTTTTCCCAGTGTACATTGAATCGATTGTTTTCTGTGGAAGATTTTCAAAACTATTTGAAAAATAAATTCCAACACGGCGACCATTAAAATTGTAACAAAATGTTCACGCGTCAGTTAAATGCAGTCTAATATGCACTTGACTCATGTTCGAAAGTGTACGAAAATAGTTGGAGGGCATAATTCAGGTCGCATTGTTCGTTCATCAAGGCAGACAGACGGTTCTTATTGGCATAATTGATTCTCAGCGCTAAAGCCGGGGGAGTAATAGCTGCCATCTCGTATACTCAAGATTTATGCGCGTTATGGGCGTTGACCAAAATTCATTGTTAAACGATGAACGTACCGAATATTGCACTCGTTGCAGTCGGGTCTGACACATTTTCAACCGACTCATCTATCCGCCAAATAACAAAAGAGAGCGCGTCGTAAAAAATACGAACGGCTTACGAGCAATCGTTAAACATCTTCTTTTTTTTTTTACTAATATTCCAACGCACAACTGTTCGTTCGACAGAGCGTTTCGTGATTTTAAAAATGAGAATTATGAGTAATATGAGAGGTGCCCGAAACATTTCAGGACAGGACAAATATACAAACTATTGTAAGATTGTTTATTATTAAAATTAAAACCAATTTCAACTTAATTATTACAATATACAAATTAATTTAATTATTGATAATGAAGAAAAAATAATCAAAATATTAAAGGAAATTTCTCTCATAAACTGAGAAAAAAATATAGTAATGTTAACTATACGCATAGTCAATTTTCGTGGATACTATACAATTTTAGTTCCATTTACCTGACTTTTAGTTAAAATAACCATAACTTGGTTAATTCAACCAGAATTTTAGTAATCACGAAAATTAACCATGCTACTTTTTTCTCACTGTAACTTCAATTTCAATGTAAACCAATCGCACGAAATTAACGATCAAATTATAATTTCTAATTCGTCGAAGAACTGTTGTAATATAAATGAAAAGTAAATCCCATCAATTACTTTAATGCTTCCCTCCTTATCAAGCGCACTTGAATTACATTAGATCCGCGTAACCGCTCGCAAATAAGTTAATTCCATAAAATTCGGTATTAAATTTGATTGCGGGAATTTTCTTTTCTTTTTTTTTTCGTTAACGAATTAACCGCGTCCACGGCGTGTAATCACAAAAGGGGGGAGGGTAAAAAAAGTCAATACATTTGTGCAGATTGTGTCGAAACCATAATGACTTCCGGTTCGCAGTTGAAGCGTAGATCGGACCGTGTGTTGGTCACGGTCCAGCGATCACCGGGTCAACAGCACTTCGGATTTACCATAACATTTCCTACAGGATTACACAATAAATAATGAATAATAAAATCGGCCTGGGTACAGTTAGCTTTAATCCAGGATATACGAGCGATTTCCGGCGGCGCACCGGTAGGTGGCGCTTTCTTTTGCCAAAGACGCGCGCATGAATTGTGCGCGCGCCCGCGCGTGGAATTGCTAATTCGCGGGACCGAGATCGCGGGCTCGCGATCGCCAATGCGAAGCGCGCGACCAGCTTACACGGCATACAAAGGGCCATCATTACTTAGATTGGAAACATTAAGTCGTCGAGATAAGCCAATTCGAAATCAATTAAGGGCATTGAATATTCGACGTCGGGCTCTTCGCTCGCTTCCGGATAATGCGAAATGAAATGTTGCGCTGTAAAGTTCCGATAAATAGTCGCAACGCGGAATGGAACGGGGGGGAGAAAGGTAGCAGGATTAAAATGTCTTGGACGGTTCGATTTTTTTGTTGGTTTTGTTGGTATGGACGCGGGAACGACCGTGATGCTTGAGAGCTAAATTATTCGCAAGCCGTTTCAGTGCGTTCATAAAAGAATTAAGCAAGAAAAGTGTTTTATTGAATAAGAATGAGTAAATAGAAGTTATTTCATTGCCACGTTTGGATGTAATATATTTATCTAAATATGTATTGGATATATATAATATCATATATATGTATAAATGTATAGTAAGGTTTAAAAAAACAAATAACTTTTTTTGTAACAAATCACAAAAACTTGTACAAATTCTTGAAATTATAAAAATTTATTAAACTGAAGAATGGAACGTTTTTCGAATCAAAAACATAAACAAACATTGTTTGGTAACACGCGAGAAAGAAAATGACCACAATAACAGCAGTAACAAGGCTTGTTGTTGTTTTTATTTTTATTCTAAACTGCTCTTTATCTGTTTACAAATTAAAAACAAAGTTGGTTTAAATTCTTTCATTTTTAAAAACGCTTTATACTTCAGTCCCATTAAAAATTTATTTTAAAAATATAAATACGAATATGGTGACGTATATAATGAACATAAAGTTGATAAATTTTCTAATAAACAGAAAGATAAAGATAACATTATGATTAGGCCTGGCAAATGTTCGAACATGTTCAAACCTGCTACAATAAATTGGAAGAAGTGTAACTTCTTCAGTATTTAGATATGGTGGAATAAATAGCGCTAAAATGTGACGCATATGCGGTACATATGGAACATATACGAAACATATAGAAAAGATATGGGACATGTATGGATCATGTATAGACCATATATGGAATGTGTATGGACCATATATATAGTGTGTATGGACCATATATATAGTGTGTATGGACCATATATGGAATGTGTATGGACCATATATGGGATATATATGGGCCATATATGGGATATATATGGGCCATATATGGGATATATATGGAACAGTATTCGGCATGCATGGAAGACACATGGAACATATGTGCGACATATATGAAACGGATATGAATCATAATCATATATGGGGCATATATAGAACAGATATGAATCATATATGGGGCATACATGGAACGGATATGGATCACATATGGGGCATATATAGAAGAGATATGGAACATATATAGGCCATACATGGAATAACCGTGGGATATATATGAGTCATATATAAATTGTCACCTAGGTTGCTCTATCGCTTTAACCATTAATAAACATAAAAAAAATTGTCAAACATTTTACAATACTATAAAAGTAAAGCAATGATGATTTTTAATATATAAATGCTAACATTTGTTACCCCTGAAAAAGTTTCCCTGAAACTAACGTTACTTTGCATTGTTTTGGCAGGATTCGTGAGTGCCGCTTGTCCCCGCATTTGTCCACCGAGCGGCGAGCCAGTATGTGGAAGCGACGGTGTCATTTACGCGTCGCAGTGCGAAATGCGGAAGAAGATGTGCGGAAAAGGTGAGGAAGAAAAAACGTAAAGGGGGAGAGAGAGAGAAAAAAAAATAGAAGCAAAGGTACCGCTACTTATCACCATAATTAAGAATCAGCTTGTCGCCCATTACCCGGCGCAAGAAACCTAATTGCACCTCCTTTGGCTTTTGCGACACGTTTTCTCGACGCGCGCATGTTTTGCTCGGATTATCATGCGAGACATACCTCGGGTGCACGCAGTCGGCAGGAAACGGAAAGTTTCAGGCCGGCTTTGGTCGAAAAAGCCGTAACCAGAAGTAACAGTTTTCGCGTGTCACGTCACATCAAAAACATTCAATTATTCCTTCCGATTCACTGACGAAACCGCATCATTGCCCTTAATGGAAATTCAGTGTAATCAGCGCGGCAAAAAAGGCACTTGTTCGATGATCCGAATAATCGTGATTATAGTGTTATAAAAATAAAAAAACCAAAAAAAAATCAAGAATTAATTTTTTATTAAACGACATTTACACTGACAAAAAAAGATATATCACAAATTACTATTTTTTGTATTAATTTGAGGATATATTGGAAAGGTAATTATTTTTATTGTTAATAACGGTAAAATTTAAAAGTCATGTAGTAAATATTACTAGAAAAGTATTACAAATTGCTTTGATAATTATCATTTTTACTATTTTTAATAGTAAAATGTTTCACTCTTCAGTGATATCCTCAAATGGATATAAATTGTTTTCAATTTTACTATTACTTTTTTCTCAGTGTATGAACGTACAGATTTTCGTGAGCAACGAATTACCATTTTGGGAAATAATTGAGAAAATGGTAAAATTATAATTACCATTACATTAAGAAGAATAAATATTTGGAGGTATATTGAATTATATCAATATTTAAAGTAGAGAAATGCATATTTAGAATCCACAATTAGTCCGGGAATTGGACAAAGGTGAAATTTATTTCCAACGATGTATAATTAAGATGCTGGATGTTACTATTAAGAACCCTTTTTACTCGTTACTTGTATACGAATGTATCCGAATTATGACTGAATTTTGCAGGAGTGACAGTCGACACAAGTAAAACCGCTTGTCTGAGATCGTCCGGCAGTAAATGCGAACATCGCTGTCCCGGTGATCAGGATCCCGTCTGTGGCACAGATAGTCGCACATATCTCAATAAATGTATGTTAAGAGTGGAGATTTGTAGGGTGGGTATAGAGCTATCTCACCTGGGCCCATGCAACAATATCTCTGCCCACAGAGAAAACTGTCCGGTTTCTTGCGACTTCGCGCCACTCGATGGTCCTGTTTGTGGCAGCGATGGAAATGTTTATAAGTCAACGTGTCAGATGAAGCTTCTCACTTGCGGGTAAGTCGAATAAAAACACTTTTAAAAATTCTCACTGAACGTGTATAGACTAAGAAATTTCTGAATTCAGGTTAAGCAAATGCTGCTCCTTATACTTCGTCGCGGCTTTGCCAACTTTCAAAATAATTTTGGATAAAGAAAATTGAATTTTGAAACACTGACAGAACTTTGTTGGTTATTGCTAATATATTTTGTAATAATTCAGGGATATATGTGTATTTATAATATTCCTTAGAATATGATGTATTAAAATTCATACAAATACATTTCTAATATTTAAAAAAATATTAGAAAAAGTCACTCACAATATCACTAAAGTTTAATAAAGACCCAAAATTGTTCCAGCCAGAAGCGTAGAGTGGTGGTAAAGAGCGCAACTGGAAGATGAGAGATAACGGGTTTTATTCCTCGATAGCAACATTTTTTTCTAACATTTGTTATAAACTACCATATCATATTATAAGGAATATTATAAACGAACACGTATCCTCCAGTTATTGTGAAATATAGTAGCAAATCCTCGTAAATTTCTCTCAGTGTTCATAATACAGGTGAGCCTACATCGGTAACGGTCATATTAATAACGAAAGGTTAAGTCTTAATACATGTGGGGCAACTTAATCTCCCGGCGACCGATTAGGTTTTTTTTTTTGTACGATTTATTCTCGTAAGATTGTAGCTTTTAAGTTCAGTAACCTTCGGTAATATGGCATTTGTTTGTGGCAAAAAATGGTCTTATGAGGATGACTGTTATCCAGTTGGACAATATCGAAAAGAATATTACGAAGCATTAATCCGCAGTCAACAAATCATCCATACGCATTTGTTTTCATTTCATGACAGATAACGTCATTACGGGTCACTTTATGGACAAACAAATGTAGCCATTCATTAACATAGCCCACTTTTTTTTTAAAGTACATAATTTAAGGACTTACCATGAAAATAATTATAATAATTATAATCATAATTATATTTTTCATAAATTTTAAAAAATTTTAAAAGATCCCTTTTAATTTAATTTATAAATTCACAGTAATTTCAAGTCACCTTATAAAAGCAATTATTTTAATAATCACGGTTAAAACAAATTCAGCCAGGAAGAATTTGATCATTTTCAACGGATTATTAACTTAAAGACTTATTTGCTTAGGGCGAAATTTTGCATGCTAAATTATCACTACATAACGATAATTATAGAATTTCCAGCAATGAGAAATAGCAAGCAGTCACGATTCGCAGCTTGTGCTTATGTTGTTTTAAATTGTCGGAAGTTCAAGAGCAGTTAGTCAAAAGTACTGGTAATTAGATTGTACGTATCTTCTGGGCAACGATTTTCCAGAAAAATTAGTTATAAATTTATTCCTTTAAAAATGCAAAAAAAAAAGGAAGACATTGTATGGACGTATGTAAATAAAATTACAACGCCTCGCGTTATAAAACGACACCTCGAATTAAATTATAATTATATATATAATTTAATTGGCCGGTATCAGAAGATAAGCGTAAATATAAACTGGAAGCGAGCTCGAGGAAAAAGCGATTTCGTTGCGCAGTATTAACACGTATAAGTAATTGTTCATTATCGCGGATATTATGGCAGTCGCGATGCGCAAACTGTTATATACCTTTTACCCACCGATTGAATCTGATTCGACTTTTTTACAAGCTCTTTGTTTCTTTTCGTTTCGGCTCGCAGTCAGGGCGTGGTGCGGACGAATAAGAAACACTGCCAGACTACAAGACACTGTCGGGAGTCGTGCTGGAGAGGCGCCAAACCAGCTTGTGGAAGTGATGGAATTCTCTATTCCAACACCTGCAAAATGCGGGCTAAGAATTGCGGGTAATTAATTATAATCGTTTATCGCTAATACTTTAATTACACGGTCGCTTTAATGACTCGTAAATCAAACTCTGATGAATTTGTTTTTGTAATCGTTATCACGGTGATTTACTTGCTTTACGGTACATTACAGAAATTCGCCACGCAAAAAAGTTCCAACGTCCATTATTTATCAATTATTTATAAACCGAACCGTTCATTTCCTTAAAACGTCTGGTGAATTTCGGAAGAAATTACATTTCATGCCGTACGTACGGTATACTTTTATTCATGTAATATATATATGTAACAAGTATGACAAACACAGGTAAAGAAGAGATTAATAAAGATTACTAACACTCTTAGTAAACTGGTCATATACTTGAAAAAATTGAAAAATTATCTTCAGCAAATAAAAAGTATCCGGAATGTTGACAACTATTGTAAGCATTCAATTAATAATTGTCGAAGTACTAACTTAAGGTAGTAGTACTTTTTTTTTTTCTCGCAAGTACATGGCCAGTTCATTAACAATATTAGTAATTTTTATTAATCTTTTCTCTGCATACATATGTACCATATATTATTAATAATAATTAAAAGCTTTTATAAAATGTTGAACCATTTTGTTGAAAAGTTTTCTCAAGGTTGGAAAAGTTTTGTGCGCGTCAAGAAATTAAGTACTGTTATGCTGTTTGCAGAAAGCACGTATTTGAGGTACCGATGTCATTCTGCGTGTCGCGGGAAAGAACGTCGGGAAGCGCGGCCACGGCTTGCCCGTTGGATTGCAAGCAAGAGGCCGAGATGCTCGTGTGCGGCACGGATGGTAACATTTATCGCAACGAGTGTGAAATGCAGATGCTTAACTGCGGGTGAGTGTCTTTCTAATTGTAATCTCCGCGGCGCGTGACGCGCAATTTCTTACGTCAGAAAACAAAAAAAAAAGTCAATTGTTATTTACACCGCACGATCGTTCTTGTGTTATTAGACAATCACGAAGGAAAGTCGTCAAGACCGAGTTTGAAAAATGCCGTGCCAGATTGACCAAGTGCATAAAGCAACAGCAGAAGTGCAGCGGCGAGGTCGATCCCGTTTGTGGAAGCGATGCCAACACTTATTCCAACCAGTGTCACCTCAATGTTGCCAGCTGCTTGTAAGACGCATTCATAATAAGGCGCTATAAAATTTTACTGGTTACCTTTTACAAGCTTACTCTTTCTTTTCCTTTTTTTTTTTTTTTCTTTTTTCATTTGCAAGATAACTGTCAATCAAAAACTTCACATAAATAACTCAAGTAAAAAAGGGAAAATGATGCTCCTAATCCCTTTTAGGTGTTGAGAAAAAATAATGAAAGATAAATGAAATGATAGAGCTTTTAAAGTTGTTTTTTAAAAATCCGACTTATCTTTTGACGCGATGAATGTTCTTAGCAAACGTGTAACGTTTTAGTATTATCATCTGATATATATGAATTTGATTGGCTTACTTAATACCGGCAAAGTCACGCTGTTAAAAATCTATGGGGCGAAGATAGTGAAAATAGTTTAAACCATTAAAAATTCTACAAGTTATAAAAAGAATTTAATTTAAATTAAAGTTATTAAAATAATTCGTAAAATTCAAATTATGATGTATAAAGTATTGGTATATGAAACAAAGTCTATTATTATATAATGGATTTGTATATATACTAGAACTATTATATCTGTCCTGGGCTCTTAAAGTTCGATATTATTATTACATTTAAAGTTATGAAATGTGCATTGAAAAAGATACATTAAAAGTTACTATGCTAGAACTTCAATGTAAAGCCACGTTCACAATATAAGAAAAATTACCAATTGAAGAGCTTTTTCAGTAATATGACACAATCAATCCTTTTTTTTTGGGCATACATTAATCGGTCTCAAATTTGATTTAACAGGAAAGGTGTCCAGCTGGCACATGTGGGAGAATGTACGACCTTGAAAGAAACCGAACAGTGTCCCACAGATTGCAGTGATGTTACGGAGGAACCAGTTTGTGGCAGCGATGGTAACGTTTATAGGTAATTAGAAATCCACACTTACTTTTAATTATATTCTATATGTTACTTCTACACCTAGAAAAACTTTACTTTAAGCATAATTATAACGTATCAAAAAGTGGGGACAAAGTCAATCTTCTTATTATATATAACTTACAGTTTAAAAGAAGATACGATAATCGTACAAGTTTTATGATTTAATATAATAAATATAATTGCTTATCTGATAATCTTCTTTGTGATACATTATAAGTATGATATTTAACATAACTTTTTCTAGATATATAACGATCCTTTTTTTTATGCTAATTGTTGAGTTATTAAATTACCGAATTAATCAATTAATATAGTTAATCCTAATATAGAAATTTAAATAATGCTTTACAGGTCCCTTTGCCATTTACAACGTGAAACATGCGGACAGAGGGTAGTTCAAGTTCCCGCCCAACATTGTCGCACAACGGCACTTTGCAATCAAATTTGCAGCGGAGAAAGACAGTTTGTTTGCGGTTCGGACAACAAACTTTACCGAAACGAGTGCGAAATGAAGCGAGATAATTGCGGGTAAAAATCGTATCTATTTTTCAATCAAACGATAAAAAAAAAACGATAGAAAATTCTGCAATTCAACAATTCTTTAAAGAAATGATTTCTGGAAATATTTTTCTTTGGAATCTTTTTAATAACTCTACGAAGAATATATTTAAAATTTAATTTAATTTAATTCAACGGCCGATTTAAATTATTTCAAATCGAAATTAGAGCCGTAATGCGAAGACTATTGAATTTACCGTCAACTAACTGAGCGTTGATTTGAAACTGAAAAAGGATTAAATTATTTTTACAAATAAAATTTGCAAAAGACATTTCCATGTGGAATTACCATATGGGTTCACGCAAGGAATTTCTACTCGGAATTTCAATGTGGAATTTCGAACTTGATCAATTTGACAGGGCAAATAGACGTGAAATTTCCTCGCGAATTTCTTTTTTTTTAAATGGAGTTAGTTGAAACCACATTTAATATAAATTAACTCAACATCAATTGACTTAATATTTACAATCTTCTCCTTTCTTCCTTTTTCGTACTATTTAAAATTATCTAAAATAATAATTTATAACACACTTAGAAACAAAAGTATTAATAAATATTCTTAATAATTCAAAATATAATTAATTAAGAGTTATAGTTGTCTTTTTACTCTACAAAAATTTTACTGTTAACAATGCACAAATTTTTTTTTTAGCAAACACGTATACGTGGTGCCAATGAAGAGATGCGTCCAAGGCTTTCACTTTCGCGGCTGCCAAAAGATTTGTCCCGCCATCTACGACCCAGTTTGCGGCACCGACGATTTAACGTACAGTAACGAATGCTTCCTGGAAATCGAGACCTGTCGTTCGCGCAATCGCGTCGTCAAGAAATACCACGGCATTTGCGGCCAGCCGACGGAGGAGCCGAAAAATTATTTGTATTAAATCGGAGAGCAAGCCGGGTCGAGCTGGCTCGATCTATAACAATCGCCGGATGAGCGAGAGTGAACGGGAAATCGAGAAGAAAAATCGAGAAAGAGCGACTTCACTCGTGCGACTGTGACCGGTTATACACTCGGACCTCCGTTATCGGGACACTCTGGGACTGGATGTTCCCTCTAATCGGGAACCACAGTATGTCCAACTATAAAATATATATAGAATTATATAATATGGCAGAGAGAACCTAGCAAAAATCGAAACCGGGCTGAAATATGAATCCCGACCGGGCATCCAAACCTCAAGATCCGGGCCTGACCAGGCACCAAAACAAGATCAACATTCTAGCAAAAATTTGTTAGGGTTCTGGCATGGATATCCTTGGTGTCTATTTGTAACATGGCATCCCGACTGGGACCATACCAATACCTGGTGTTACATCCCCAATCATCGCCCGACCAGGTTTTTTGATCTGGTCCCGGCGTGGTCCCAACCAGATTAACTCTACTCAATGCCTGTAACTATGCCCAATCCACAGAAGGACCTGATTTAAACCCGGGCACGCGCAATTTCAGCTTTAATATGGGAAATACAAACGAAATATTAATTTCGGTTTAAATTTGTGCGCCGAAAACAATTTCCTGCCCGATTACGGAGACAATTCATCCCGATTAGGGAGGTCCGAGTGTACTGATATCCAACGCGACGAACGATAACAAGGAACGCGTCTAATTTCAATCGATTATTGTTTTACGCATTATCAGCTTTGCGCAATAAGACGCACTGTTAATTAAGTCAAAGCCGTTAATGAAAAAATAATGCAATAATATAACGCAAAAGGTGCGCATCCGCGCGTCATTTCTTTCCCCCTTTAAATTTAACCATGTACTACTTTGATCGTCCGCGGGGACAATCACGATGTGCCAAGAAGCGAAAGATTAATAATTTATATTTTTATATATTGCCCACGTTGTATCTTCGCACATACGTGACAGTAGAATAGCGAGTTATATTTATTTATTGTAATTTTACTATCGCGACAATTGCGGTTGAAAACACGCATCAATTCAACCCTCATATATTAATGAAAAATATATTCAAAAATCAAAAAAAAGAAAAAAAAATTTTTTTAAAAAAAACGACTTTTGCGACGAATTATTTATTTATATGTCAACATGCGCTAATACGATAATGTAATAATAATAATGATGATGATAAAACAGTTTTATGATAACACGCATGTTAGTTGCATATACATATATATATATATATTTTTATTACTATTGTAGTCTTAGATGTAGCATCGAATGAGTCATCGAACAATTTATTTGTTTACGTGAGACGTGATGGTTATATTATTGTATTAAATTGATGATCATGATTGTATTAATTAAACAAGAAATTGGTACCTTCAAATTGCAATCAAGACTGAAAAATAACATCAATCTTAGTTGAATAATTGAATTCAATTTCAGTCGCGATTCAACGTTACTTTTCATTGATATATATATATATATTTATTATTATTTCTTTTGCCCCGTTGTATATTATCATCCAATAAAATTATTGTATTATATAAATGTTACTGGATTTAAAGTGTGAGTATAGGAATTCGCCTCTCACTTTTATTGTTTATTAAAATTACTAAACTTTTCGGCAATCATTATATGAAACGTGTAAAAATAGATGCTTAGATGGACGATTAAACTAATTATAATTTAATATTGGAAAATGTAATCCTAAAAGTCAGTGTTATTCACTCCAAGATATATATTGAGATACCATTTGTTAGTGCATTCGTTTGTATTGTAAAAAAAATTATACATTTTCTGAGTAGAACTACCAATTAAAGCACAATTTTCCGTTCTCTTGGCAATGTTTAACTTTGAAATAACTGGGCCAATAAGAATTTCGATCGAAAGAGAGTTTCTGCAAATTCAGTTAACGCTAAATTTCCTGAATTATTAGCTGATGTTACTGGTTATTAGAGAATAGCGCGCTGATTGACTGAGGTACTCATATAAGATAAAAAAAAAAGATGCATGAATACTTATAGATTAACTGTGTTAGAATCTCATGTTTTATATTAGTTTTTATTTATAATTTACTTCGTGTAAATGTTAAATTTTATACAAATTTATATAATGAATAAAAATAAAAACTCTATCTCAAAGCACGAAAATATCCCTTTCCAATTATTATATATTAGTGACTGATAATAAAGAAATTAACTTGTTTAAATTTTATGTTAAATATCTTTTAATGAAATAATGAAAGCTAAATTTATTCTACAGCTTATCTTAAAGATACTTCAGTCTAGAAAGAATCATTGTTTCAAATAATTTATTGTTAATTTGTAATAATAAATATTTTTATATATCTATTATATATATATACCTTATATATTATAAAATATTAATAACGTATATATGTAACTTTTATAATAGCAAATAACAATGCTTTTGAATATCTCAAATTGCTCCAATATTTCAAATATATTATACTGAGGTTAAAAAAGTTAATATTAAAACATTGTAGGAACATTATCAGTAATAATTTTATGAAATTGTATATAAATTAAAATAAATCTATGACTTCTGCTGTTATGACCTACACATCAACTGCCTCCGTGGCGCAATCGGCTAGCGCGTTCGGCTGTTAACCGAAAGGTTGGTGGTTCAAGCCCACCCGGGGGCGTTTTTTTTTCTTCTATTTTTTCTACTTTTATTCCTTAATAAAATTAATATTTTCCAACTTTTTCAACTCAAACCATTACAGTGGAATTAAGCTTATATTAATGTATAATATAAAGTAAATAATTTTTTAACTTCCTTTTCGCATTATAAAAGGAAATCTTAGTATAAAGGTGAATTCGATTAAAAATATTGAACAAGAATAACAAAGATGCAATATTACGATGAAATCAGATGTTTTGTTTTAAATTGTAAATGAACATGTATTATGAAATAATTCTATGTATAAATCATTACCTGTTTGTCTGCCCGATGTTATTAATGATCTCAAATTCGTGCAAGTGATGCATGATGTCAAACTCTCGAATTCGATAAGTAATTTTGGTCCGTGGTACTACTCCTGTAACAGTCGTTAAAAAAGGAGCATATTGAATAATGGTTAAGAGAACAGTTATTAATGTAAATAATCATTTGGGTGTTATTTTCAATTATACTAACTATTCTTAATTATACTAAGTATTCTTAGTAAAATGATAAGAACATAAAATATGTTATACATTTATACAATATATATTATTATAAACTTTATCAGATTTTTCTGCGGAATAAAAGCACCAAGGTAAATTATTATTAATTTATCGAATTTCAAAATGAGGACCTGACACGAAGAAAGGATCTTGTTAAAGTAGGTAAATTAATTTATTCGCATATGTCTCCTATTATAATAATAATTCATATTTCTCATAATGAATATTTGCCAAAAAAAAGTATTCTAAATATAAGATACGTCTTAGAAAAAAATAATGTATTTTCACACTGTAATAAAAATAATTTCTTTTATTATCAAACTTTGATTACTTACATAACAATTATAAATCATTACTTAAAAATCTGTTTATAATTATACAAACCTACAATTTAAAATTGACTAAAATGTTTCTTAATAAATACTTCATACACAAGTAATACAACATTAATCTGAATAATGATAAAGAACTTTTATCTTTACATCCAAGAATTTTTAACATTCACATCCTTTATAATTAATACAATTGAATGATAGCAATTAATTTTCGACAAAAGTATTAATAAATGACTGAGCTAATTTAGCGTACGATATTATTGACGAAGTATTAAAATGCATCACTGATTTATTAGGAAGATATTCTTTTTCCAACAATTTATTTGTTCCTCTCATAGATGCCAAATGTGAGTTCCACTTGATAAGAACTTTGTCTACCAATTTATATACTTTGAGTAAATTTACAAATACCCCTTTCGTAAATTCAGATTCTTCAAAATAATTTAAAAAGTCACTGGACAAATGAACAGTAATAGGATCAATGAGACGCATTAGAACTGATCTTTCACTCGAATCGAACATTGGCGTTGTTATTTCAACGGGTTTCAAATATTTTTCAAATTCAAACAAATATTTTATTGTAAAGCCAACCGTACTTGTAAATACATTTTGTAATTTTTCAGCAGATTCCTCGGTTTGTTGTTCGCTGAATAATCCAACATGTTCATTAATGTGGTGTTTACAATCCAAGAAATGATCAAAGTATTCCATAACTTCTAAAAAATTCAGCATAAAACAATTCCGTTGAGAATTTATCTCGTTTAACTGAACAATTTTCAAGGTCTATAAAGCTGGAATACAAAAGTAGCATACAGCAAAAAAAATTATACAGATATTTAAAGCTCATTTATTGCTCATTTATTGCGCAAAAAAAAAATTTGTTGCTCCAGCCGTTTTTGCAAAAAA
>JABFPN010002796.1:0-20611 GCA_022817305.1 Leptoteleia sp. ZL-2020 | reverse complement strand
TATAAATATGACATTTAAAACTAGTGTATTTGCTTTTAAAGAACAGTAATTTTTATTAAAAGACGGACATGTGGCTCAAATACAGTTAAAAACAGTAATTTTTTCTGTTATATTTTTCTCAGTGTAATTAAATCAAGAACTTTTTTATTTTTTACATCTTTTTAATCCTTTTAAATTTAATCGCTTCAAAACATTTTTAATAATTGTATAAAAAAATGTGAAATCGATCTCGATTTGTATTTGAGAGTCTTCCGTATTAAATGTCAGCAATTACTCCGAAGAAAGATATTGATTTCCAGCAGTAACTTCAGTTAACCGTGGAAAAGAATTGTCTCTGCGTTTAAATTTGCAAATAATTATCTTACATTTGTAGAATAATTCTTTTAGAATCAACCTAATTAAAAATTTACACCGCAAAAGCATTAAACTGATCGACCACAATACGGCAATGTTCTTCAACCACATACATACTTTTATCCGCACATATAATAATCTTCTTTCATTATAAATGTAATTAACAATAAACCTTTATCCTCTCCAAATTAATTGTCATAATATGCTGTGGAAAATTTATTAGCAGATGTTAATATATTTTATAATAATTCGGGAATATGTATGCATTTATAATATTTCATATACAATAGTATGAAAGAGTAAAATTAATAGAATACATTTTAAGCAAGTATTAGAAGAAAGATGTTATTAAGTAACAGAACCCGTTACCTCACGGTCACCTGCAGTTGTAGTTGACCACTATACGCAGTGGCCTAGAAAAAATTGGTTTCCGTCAAACTCTAACGTCAGTGCCAAAGGGACGTGGCCTAATTTTTTTTCCTAATCACAAATATTGGTAACGAGTTCTAGTCCTTCTACACATTTTTTGCAATGTTTACTTAAAATGTTTCATTTTATATATTTTACTATATCATATTATAAAGAATACTAGAAGTCCACATACACGGAAAAAAAAACTAAATTTCTATTTAAGTTAGATATATTAAAATCCAAGTAGTTTTCGTTGACATATTGAGGTTATGTTCAGTCCCCATAAGATAAATGTATGGTTGAATCAGCCATACAGTTTATGAAACGTTTAAATATTCATTTTACTCGATTTCATATCTAGGTCCTTCTGCAAATAGAATAAATTCTTATTAAATTAATTAAAAATTGTTAGATAAAGTCATTTACCTACCAAAGCTTTTTTTTCCGTGTATATTTTCGCGAGTTATTATAGAATATAGTAACTATACTACTAATAAATTTCCCTCGGTGTAATCAACAGAAAACCTTTACCCTCTTCAAATTAATTGTGATAATAATAATAATAATTATAATAACGAGGAAGAATAACAAATTTCACAGCGATTTAATTGAAGCCATTCTATTTTTTTCCGTGCATTCAGATGTCAGACGACGATAGAATGTCGCTAACGACTGCCGTGAGTGACGACGATGACGGCGAGAGCGTCATGAATTCGCCTTACAGAGGGAAGCAAACTGGCACGGCAGCCGCGTCGTTCAACTGCACAGGAGCTGTACGAAAAGCGGGGTATGGCAAAATATAATAAATATATACACGCCTATACATATACATATATATTTATCGCACAAACTCGGACGTATCCTCCTTAAAAAGTTTTTCTCTTATTTTTGATAGACACCCCCGACAAAAGAGGTGCCAAGCCCATTGAAACTCAACACCCTCGTTATTTATGTACATATCTATACCAGACATTCGATTATCCGCCACAACACGGTTCTTTTCATGCGGAAGAAAAAACTTTATTTCCCGCGCGGTTCGGGATATCGCTGCTTTTAAACTTTTAGATATATTACGCGCTTTCCTCAATACAATTATTCCGCGATTAATTGCGGATCAAGATAGACGATTTGCTCGTCGTACCGCAATCAACGACCAGTTGATTTTTCGCCATGATTTTCGTTCATTGTGTCAAAGCTTGACATTCATTGGCGTGTGTTTTTAATTTCAATTACGGACATTTAATTTTTAATTTTCTCCTCGCTTACTCTTAACTATTTCATAAATATCCGTGTAAAAATTTATAAACGGCATCAAATACTGGCACAGTAACGATAAGCATCGGGCAACTGTTGGTCCAGTCCTGGGGTGAAACACCAATAGACTAAGGCACGGTACACAATGTAAAAAATGCTATGTTGAACGAAGTAAAATCGAGTTGAATCAACTCGTTTTCTGAGTCAAATACGATCGAGCTTATTTATCATTTGACATAGCTCATTTTATTAATACAAAAAAAAATATCTTTTGAGTGTAATTAACTCTATGTATACTTGATAAGGAAAAATATTTTATTTCATAATTTTATAAAAAAATATTTTCATAATCTCGCCTTGGCTAGGATTTGAACTCAGTAGATACACATTTTAACATTGTGCTAAAACTTAAACCACTGCACCAACGTCACTGTTTCGTAACGTGAGATATACACCGACTGTCATTTCACTAATTTCAATTATTCAATTTAAATATCGAGTAAATTCAACTATATAAATATGGGAGATTTAACTCGAATATGGTTATTTATCTCAGTGTACAATTTACATGTCAAAATAGATAAATATATTATGTTAATAATGGGGACAGTCTAGTGCCAGTATTACGCCAATGGTCACTCATCTATGAGCAAACCAACCAATGGAATTATTACCGTTGGCCCGGTATATATTTTACCATAAAAAGGTATCGAAACTTTGGAGATTGCCAATAGTCGTATGCTAGTACTGTGCCAGCTATTTCTCAATCATCGCTACTGGCATAATAGCGATTTTTCTACATGGGTAACTTAACGAATAGAAACATTTAAAACGGAGTTATTATTAAGAGCGCTTAAATTGATCGCGTTTAAAGTGATTTAATTTTCGCGTAAAATAAATAAACGATTTTGGGTTATAACGTGCTTATATGGATCATAATAACATTTTGTAAACTGCGAAATGATTTATGAAACGGCGGTATAAAAACTTTATATGTTTTTAATTCTAAAAGTGCACATCCAGGCGGGTATTTTCATTCAAAAATTTTCTTCGTAAATTTTATTTATGCGCTTTAATTTTGCTTTCATTTAATATTGTTTAGTACAGTACATATAAACTTTTCTACCAACACGACACAATTCTCCACATTTTGCTATTATTCACTACAAATTTTGATTCCCATTTAATATTAACATTAAATTATTTATTAGAGATAGAGGTTTATAACTAATTAATGCGTAATATTCACGTTGCAATGAAATTTTGTTTTAACCGAAAGTTAAAATTTAATAAACGATCCGTATTATGTCTGAACAAATAATTGCCTTTGAGTCGTTAAAATATATTTGTCATATTTGAATTGTGCATTTATTATAACTTAATTTTCAAGCCAAATTTGGAATTAACTGAATTTCAATTGAGAGTTGAAATTTCGAACAAAAATTAATTCATTTCAGAATAGCATTTTACCGTCCATTTCACAATTTTATTTTACAATACATACAATCTAATTACAATAAGAAGAAATATTTTTTGTACAGTAAACACCTATACTAAACATAATTATTTTAATATATATATATATATAATATAAAAACGACTTGAAGCTACTTACTTGTAAACTTATCTTGACAATTCAAGTATAATTAAAAGGAAGAAGCGCTAGGCCTTAATAAAGTGACACAATTTACGACGAAAAAATGATAATGCAATTAAACGTGCGAAGGTTCCTGAGTGTGAAGAAATGGTTACTGCGGAAGAAACATCAGATTGAACTTGCTCGTAAGAGAGGATGGAAAGGATACTGGGTCTGTCTCAAAGGAACGACTCTACTCTTCTACCCGTGTGATTCTCACGAGAGCAGGGCTGTTGAGACCGCGCCGAAGCATTTAATTATCGTTGACGGGGCGATCATGCAACCGATTCCTGAACATCCCAAACGGGATTATATATTTTGCTTGAGCACTGCCTTTGGCGATGCTTACCTATTCCAGGTAATGACTCCTTTTAAATTATTTGAAATTTCAATATTATCACGACAAGCAAATACAATATTAATACACTGAGAAAAAAGATACATCACAAATTACTCATTTTTGTATCAATTTGAGGATATATTGGAAAAGGTAATTATTTCTACGGTTAATAATAGTAAAATTTAAAAGTTACATAGTAAATATTGGTAGAAAAGTACTACACATTGCTTTGATAATTATCATTTTTACTACTTTGAATAGTAAAATTTTTCACTCTTCAGATATATCCTGAAATGGATATAAATTGTTTTCAATTTTACTATTACTTTTTTCTCAGTGTATTCAAGTAAAATTCAATCAAAAACAATGACTTTTTAATGTAACTCGAAGATTAAGAAATATGAAGAATACATTTTTAATAAGTTTATATGAAAATCAGATAATTTACTTGGAAGAACATTTTTATGTATATAATGTAAGATGTATTGTCATTTGTTTTACAATGTGTTTATGAAGTTATTTTTGCAAAAATAAGCTTTTTTGTTTTGATTGTTTTTTTTTTCTTTTTAATAATAATATTGGTGAAAGATAATGTAATTAATCATGTATTGTATTTTTCATAATTAAATTAATACTTCTTATTCGGTAGTATTTTACAAGAACGTACAATATATAATAATTGTACGTATTGATATTAAATAAAAAGCGTATGTACTAACGCATAAAACTATATAACGGTATCCAATTGTAAAATATATACATAGAGGATCGATTATATATTACATGAAAAGGTTATATCTTGAAAGAAAATTGATTTTCTTATTTTATCACGGTTGTGATGGAAAATAACAATGAAATTGCTTTTTGAATTATTACGAGAGTATAATTGTATTTTCTATTTTTACTTGAAGTAATTTAAATAGATATTTTCTAGTGAAATGATATTTATCACTATTTTAGATGAAAATCAATAAAAAATATTAATCTTTTTAATTTTTCCATTCAGTGAATTTATCAGATTTATGTCTCAATTATTGTATTTTTAAAAGCTGTGCTTTTATGTTGCATTTGTTAATTCTTCTTAATGTAAGTTCAAAATACAATGATATATAATGTGTGGAATTTCACTGGAATCGTATGTGTTCATTTAAAATAGCAAGTTATGATTGAACTAAATCTTAAATAGGAAAGAAAATTAATTTATATACTCAAAGATTATAAATTTGACGGTTTAACTAAATTAGCAAAGAAGGATTAACAATAATTGCTGTAGTAATTAATATAAAGAGATGAAATGGAAAATCGATCTTCAATGGCTTGAAAAATATAAATCTCAAAATATAATGATTGCAATATTGCGTTTTCTATGCAAAATGAATTAATCGTGTTCTCGCATGTTGGAAAATATTATGTCTAGACTATAATTGAAATAAAAATCAAGATTATTAACGTTGAAATCCTATAAAAAAGAGAAAATTATTATTTCGCATAATCGGGGAGCTTAAGCAGTTTTAAGTTTTAAATTTTTAATACACATAATGGTCGAAAAATTTTACAGATTAACGTGAAAATGGGAAGAATGCATCTCCGTAATAAACTACTTAATTTAATGACTGTTATATGTATTAAAATTGAACATTACAAAGTAATAGACGAAGTTCATAATAATTCTGGTATAAGGAACTATGGCTTGAATTATCGCATAAGGCAAAAAGGGAAATAGTATTTAATATATCAGAAAATATTCATTCTTCCATATTAACCCGTTAATTAATATGAAATGATTAAATTTTGAATTTTTTATATAACTGTTATTACTTTTATAAGGCATTATGAACTGAAATGTTAACTTTATTATTTAAAAACTTAATATTGTATTTAAAATACTATCCTGTTCTCATTTATTTATTTTGATAATAAAATTTTCAGTTCGTGCCACAAAACAATCCGCTTTAGATTAAAAACAAAATATTTTCTATTTAAAAAACTTTTGCAACGTTTTCGGTTTACACGGCGAGAGATTTATTAATATTTGTTACTATATTTTATAATATCTCAGAAGGATATGTGTGCATTTATGGTACTCTATATAATACGATTTAATAAAATACGATTTAAATAAATATTAAAAATAAAATGTAACTAAGGAATAGAACTCGTTACCTCACAGTTTAGTCATGCACTTTACCACCACACTACACCACGACCTAGAACGAGTTCCATTTTTTCTTCTTTTTTTTTCAGATACCTTTTTAAAACGCTCTATCTCATTATAAGGAATACTACACTGTAGAAAATACTATGTTGAATGAAGTAAAATTGAGTTGAATCAACTCGTTTTCTGAGTCAAATACGATCAAGCTTATTTATCATTTGACATAGCTCATTTTATTAATACAAATAAAATATCTTTTGACTTTAATTAACTCTATGTATACTTGGTAAGGAAAAATATATTATTTCATAATTTTATAAAAAAATATTTTCATAATCTCGCCTTGGCTAGGATTTGAACTCAGTAGGTACATATTTTAACAGGGAGTTAAAACTTAAACCACTGCACCAACGTCACTGTTTCGTAACGTGAGATTTACACCGACTGTCATTTCACTAATTTCAATTATTCAATTTGAATATCGAGTAAATTTAACTATATAAATATGGGAGATTTAACTCGAATATGGTTGTTTCAAGTATGCCTTCATCAACTCTACCATCGAGAAGGAAGCACTCAACATTTTATTTTTCAGTACATAAATGTCGATAAATCCCCGAGTTATAATAATATATATCAACAATTGTCAATAAATATCTCTCAGGGCCGAATTAAAGTATTTGAATCGCATTTTCAAGATTTTTATTTAAATAGCCCACGACGTTAACAATCAGTTCGAAATGAGATTTCTATTTGTCGAGATAAGACGACACGTGAAGTGCTATAAAATGTCTCGCCGAGGAGGAAATAGAAAAATTGGCATTGGTTTTGTTTGTGCAGGCGCCGTGTCAAGTTGAACTTGAAAATTGGGTAAACAGCATTCACTCTGCTTGCGCAGCTGCGTTTGCTCGTCACCGCGGCAAGACCGGAACGTTGCATTTACTCGAGGAGGAGATTTACCGTTTGGATAAAACTATTGAGTCGGTATGAATATTCATTCTTGTAAATATATTTACAATCGAGTTTCGAGCAGTCAAGTTTAATGTTTAACGCGTTTATAATGAATTATAAATCGAACGTAGCGTTAATCGAAGTTTCATGGCAAGTTTTGCTTTTCTTTGTCGCAGGATCACAAACTCAAGCACATGGCAGATTTGCAGCAGTCGGTCGTTTCCGACGTTGAAGCAAAGCAGCAAATTAACAATCAAATTGTTCAATGGGAGGAGAACCTGGAGCGCTCACATTGCGAGCAATTCCGTCTTAGATGTTATATGGCTAGTTTGCAAAGTGGCGAACTTCCTAATCCAAAGGTATACCGGCGAAATTTTTCATTCCTCGACTGTTGTAAAGTTAGCGGAGAACGCGATAAGAATCGATTAACTTTTAACGGGGCAATTTAATTATCGGTATTTCTAGTTTTGATTGCGTTAACTTCAATAATTTCATTTTGATTAGTATTAGATAAATAGCTTTTTTGTAATACGATTGCGACTTGAAGAATATTTTATTTTTAACTGGTGTTAATTTGTAAATTTTATTGTTAAATTTTAAATTAAATATTACTGATTAACTAATTAGTTAATTAATGCTATTTTTCATCGAAATGCTTTTAATAGACTAATTTTAAATGAATTATAATTATTAAAAAGAAACAACGATAAATATACATTTATTTTTTCATGTAATAGTAGTAAAAATATACTTTGAACTAATATAGGTGAAAATTTATACCTCCTTATACGTTATTTTTATCTTGTTATAAAAAGCAATACCGATACGTCCTATTGTAGTAATTTATTTATTAATTCAAATGAGAATAAATTTTATAATAATTTTCGTATGTTATCAGCAGAGCTATGAATGTACTTAAATTTAAAAGCTAATAAAATATTAAATTAAACACGTAAAATCAGCGTGTAAAAAATATTGGTACTATATAACAAAAGCAATTTTAAACTATTGATAAATCTTTGAATATTTTTAATAAGTTCCGCTGTACAAATGATACACATAAAACCTTTACACCCATATAAGATGCAGAGTTTTTATCTTTTAATTTTATTATTATTTCAATATGAAACACAAAAGTAATTTGTTTCTACTTTACATATTCCAAATTAAGGTGAAACATCAGTCGTTTATTATTAGATTAGTGCATTTTTAATTATTTCCTCAGAATAATTTAATTATTACAATTTTTCGACGATAAGCAATTTGTTCACAATGGGAGATATTGGTTTAGTGCGAAATATTTACTTTTATGATGTGTAATTACTTAACTTTTGGTGGTCGTTTTCCAAGTGGAAAAAAAAACGATTTCCAAAAGTTGAGCTGTATTACATGATAAAAATGCTGTTTTCAAGGTAATGTACTTTTTTCCAAGTTAAAAGAATCGTTTATCACTTCAAAATTTTTAATATTTTTAATAATTAAAACACCCTAACTCCGTGACTATAGCACTGCGATTTCACCTTAAATCCATGGCAAATATTATAATCCAAAGAACGCGACTGTTATCGTGTAAGAATCAAAATTACCTATAATTATAAATAAATCATATTAATCGAATGCGCCTGCACAATTTACAGAGTCTATTAACTCACGTTTCTCGAGCAACGAAGCAGACCTTGAATAAGCTAGGAGTATTCACGGTGTCGTCCTTCCACGCGTTCATCTGTGCGCGAAGTCCTTCGCTGTTGAACAATCTGCTGGCCGGCAGAGGAGCGACCAAACGGCGACCGCCGATACTCTCGCGGTCAAACAGCGGCTCCAGCAGGAGGTCCCTGCAAATATCATCCCGCGACGAGGAGAAGACCGTCAAGGTCTCGGTGCCGGACAATCAGGTTATTTTAGCAGTCGTATTCGCGGAGCGCAAAGTCGATGCGGCCACACGCTCCGCTGGGCGCGATGAAGTTCCAATTAGTCGTAAAAATGCGGACACCTTGCGAGCGGAGTGAACTTCACAGCGCCTGTTACGCGCGAGGAAGAGCTTCCCTTAATGACCCTAGATCTTAATTAAATGTTGCAGCTGGTGTCGGTCTTCTTGCGAGACAACATGACGGTGGAAGAGTTTTTGGCAAGCGCTTGCAGTAGGAAGAACTTGAATCCCATGGAACACTTTGTCCGGGTAAAGAAGCGCAAAGACATGGAGGACCACAATTACTTCGTACCGCACAGAACCGATTTAATAGAGACTTACGTAAGATGATTGTATTGACATTGCGTTAATAGTGAATTATAAAACGAGGATACAAAGACGTTTCGGTTGATGGTCTGCACGTTGAAAAATTAATGAGTTAATTGTTTCCCTAATAATTTGGAGTCGAACCGCAGAGGACAATCTATGAATCTGCTTATGGTGAAATATGAAAATAAAATACTTTATTTCACTATTTTATATATGTAATGAGAAAATTCACTCGTTTATTTTTCTACGTGTAATTTCAAAGAATTTAAAGTCCACTTACACTTGAACGAATGTAATTATGTTTGTATTCAAATTTTTACCCTCTTAAAGTAACTAGAAAATTTCATAAGAAAGCACAAATTTAAGTAATGAAGCAGTAAAATGCATACGTAATTAAGTTTTTTTATGATATTTCAATCTTAAGATTTAAGATTTTTCTCAGGCTGAAACGCAATATATTATAAATCATTGAATTATTTAGTCCACGAGTGGACGATGTCAAATATTGGAGTAAAATTCAATGATCAACTGTCAAGAATACATAATTTTCATATTATTTATTTCCTCTCAAATGTTACTGTATATTGCATTGTATCATAAATTAAAAAATAATGTTGAACAGAAATCACCATTCATAGTTATTATTAGTTTGAAAAGGATCATAAATCTGAGGATGGAAACATCACAAAAAAACTTTATTATACATGTACCAGAAGGTACAGTAATGTTTAACACAACTTTTTTCTCAGTATTATTTTATTACTCGAATTTGTTTTTCCTAATGAAATGTTTTGCTTAAGTAAAGGGGTAAAAATATGAGCGTAAAAATAGTTATATTTGTCCATGCATACAATGACTTTAAATTCTTTCAAAATAAGGAAATGAATGTTTGTAAGACACCGTGAAAAGAAAAATGGCGCTTTGGCGACAAATTCGTTATGTTTAGCAATTTTCATGGAACATTCAATTCAGGGAACTCTGCACTGACGTCTGATGAAATTTAATCCCGAGGGAAATTTTTGTTCAAAGCTATTTCGTAGGAAGCGTCATGCGTGTACGTGCGCAGCGCCTCGTTAATTATGTGTTCTGTTTTGACGACCTTCTTTTCCCAATTTCCTCGACTTTGATTCAAAGAATGTGTCTGAATTGTATTCTTCATTTATCATGCAGCTGCATACACACGAGATCGTTGAGGTATGCGCTAAAATTTTGTATCAAGTGGAGCTTCAAAGAAACACACTCGACCAAATGTGGGGCTTCTCAGTGGAAGCGGAGTTAATTGAGAATTCCGACCGTCAGGACGAGCTTTGCTGCTACGTCAGCAGAGTCGAAGACAAGAGTGTGGCAATGCAAAACGGTATTTTATTACCCATTACTTTTGCTATGATAAGTTAAATAAACTTTATATTCGAGTTCTCCGGTATAATTTCACTTAAAATCGAGCCTAAATTAAAGTTCGCTGAGAAATTGCCTACTTCAATTTCATAACTTGCCAATTGGTGTTTAGGTTTCTTTAACATAAATTTATTCCTTTAACAAGAATTGTTTGTATACAAAATTGGACAGTGACATAAATTCTTTTATGCTTGACCTGAATTTTGTTTACTAACAAGCCTTTAATCTTTTCTAAGATAATGTAATCACAATTTATTTGAATGAAAATTATTTAAAGGAATTATAAAATATTTTTATTATATTTTCGTTTTGAATGTATTATAGTTCCATTTTCTTTTAGGTGAAATTTAAACTTTTAATAACTGTTTCTCTAACTTTTAATTTACATAATTATAATTAAAAAACATTATGTATTCTTATGTTTTACCATATGACAAGAAGAAATTATTGATTGAAATCATGTACTTTATTGTTACTAAGGTATAATCAAAAGTGACGAGATTATGGTTATCAATGGGGCTATTGTCAGTGACTTGGATATGATGTATTTGGAGAGCGTTCTTCAAGAGGAATTAGCTTTGTGTATGATGATGCGTTCGTCGCGAACAGAACCCCCGGATCTCACTGGTATTATGAGGGTTACTGATGATATCATCGAAAGTCTTGTGTGTCCACCGCCACCCTCCGATCCACCAATTATCAGCGAAGAAATGATTTCCGGATTAATCGTACCCGCTCCTGGATGGAGTAAGTTCATAATTTTGTTTGCAACAAATTAAACCTGTTGGTTAATTTTTGCAATTGACACAAGCAATTTAAAAGCAGCATTAAACTTCGTTTGGTCTAATAAAATATAGCATGAATTATGCAAATTCCAAATAAAACTAATATAAAGTTGTCTGAGAAGTTTATTAAAGGAAAAGAAGCGCACGAGTTTGGATTTAAATTTTAATTACGTTAAAATAACTTTCGTAATTCTGATCCTTTTCTTTTAATGTTACACTGGATAACACTTTTCATTATGTATAAAGCAATAATGTGTTTCTAATACTTATACGAAATAAACGTTTTATTACTTCTCGCAGGCAAAGAGAATATAATGCAGGAGTGCGGAACTAGTGGTCACATGGAAAACGGTAAACACACCTCGAGGGCGAACTCATTTGAAATTGAGAATCTCCTGAAAACTGCGGAACAAGTGACCGGAATTTGTCGGTCACCGGTCGAAACAAGGAAATCAAGTCCAACCGGAAGCGTCGTAAGCTCGCACTCCCAAGCGTTGACTCCCAGCCGACAGTTAACTGACGCTGAGAAACTGAAGAAAGTCATTTTGGAACTCATCGAAACAGAGAGAACTTACGTCAAGGTACAGTTATTATAACGAAGGCTCTTTTTTTATTATATGGCTTAATAGTTATTCATGCACCAAGGAAGATTCAAACGGAAATCCATCCTCTCGTGCGAAGTTTATAAGCCGAGCTGTAGGCGAGGTTGGATGAGAACATGGGAAATCCATTCTTTGGATATCTTTTACTTAATTTTGTGTACAAACATAAGTACAAATCGATATTGTGCAGTAATTGATAAATCCTATCATTATCAAGGATTTTCTTAACATACAATTATTTGACATGTCGAATTTTTATATCAATTTGGTAACTACAATTCACAGTAGTTATCCATTACGGATTTTCAGCTGGTTCATTTTTCTCATTTCGTATAAGTTTTATCTTCCTAAAAGTACATTTACAGAATTACTTACTATCTCTCTCAGCTGTACGACGTTACTTTGAAAATATTATTTATTCACGTCGAAAAGGTGTTCTTCTTTTATATGAAAAGTGAAATTTTTATGGTATTAAGAAAATAATAAGGTGCATAAAATTAAGTAATTATATAGTGTTTGCGAACATAATTTAGTAAAATAAAATATATTTACCGCATCGATTCAGATATCACGAGGTAATTGATTCAGGCTTTTCACATTTTATAGAATGCTGTGTTTTGATGGATTACTCTGCTAGTCAGCTAGTTCTTGTGGAAACCTGCTGATCTTCTTTTGGCACATTATTATTCATATTTCTCACGGAGTTCAGTTGACCTAAATAACTTGTTATGTATGAAAATATTGTACAATTTGCAGGTCAAGTATTTTTGGATATGAAACAACATTTTTTTTCTCCTCTTTTAGTTTCAAGAATTTTTCATCGCATGTTTAAAAAGAAATTGATTGAAATGTCGGGCTGGATTGATAAGGTATTAAATTTCTCAGACGAGACGTTATTAATGACGTTTGGCTTGGCAATCGAAAAATGTTCGCGAACCGGTGCTTTTCGAATAACTTTCGTCACGATTAGTGGACACTTCTTGTCGCTGGTAAGTGACAACAAAAAACAAGAGAACCTTTGCATACTCTGAAACTGTCTTCGCAAACTTTGTTGGCTCTCTTGCGCCCCTCTAAAATGTTTTTACGAAAGATCTTAATACTATTGGGCTCGGATTCTCTCAGGAGATATCTTAGGAGAAAATGAATGGTTATACTTTGAACAATTTGTTGAGTCTTAGGAGCGTCTCATTCGTTTAATAAGAACTCTCTTGATAACAGTTTGCGATCGATTTTTCCCATACGTACATTTTCTATTAAAATAAACGTGTGAGGCAATCTACAATTTTTTGGTGAAACAATATATTTCAGTGGTGTATATTTTTTAACAGAGTTAATTTTTTTTTTTTTTTTTTATCACAATTAACTTGTTCTTTTGGTACCCTTCTATTTGCTATAAACAAAAAGGATGTCTTAACGTTTATCAATGAAACTTACACTAATTGATAATGTTCATTATTGATTAATGAATCAGCGCACAATGAAGACACCTACTAAAGAAAACATTGTCGGATAAACAAAATTGATTCGTCAATTATTTTACCTGCAATTTTATTCCCCTGTTTACTTCCGTATTGTTTATTTTGCTTTAATTTTAATTTTCTTACCACAGGTGCAAGTATCCTGGATTTTTCATGGAGCAGTGTTTTTTGTCATAATTTATTTTCTCACGATTAATTTTCATCTATATAGGTAATAATTTATTGGTTATTTCTATTAATTTTGGTGCTTTTAATTTTGTTGCATTTTACATTTATTTCTATTACTTTGAATTCACCGTTTCACATCATGATGCGCATTAATGTTCCCATTTTCCAAAATTGCACTCGATTGGAAATGACTGAAAAGATGTGTCTATTGTTTTCTTTTCATACATGTTTTCAGAATTTAAATAATTTACTGGAAAATTATCTGGAACCTTTGAAGCGCGAAACGTTTCTGTCTAACGCGGAAATAAATGCCCTATTTGGAAATATTCAAGAGATTGTAACATTTCAAAGGCAGTTTCTGCAAAATTTGGATCATGCCATTGAAATGGAGGCTGAATTTCACAATTTTGATCATCCAAGTCAATTTAAGGTAATAATTGTTAATGTGTTAATCAATAGTTTAAGAAAATAATTATACACATATATATGTATTAACAATATCGTAATATTGAAACTGCTTGATTAAAGGGTGTCCTGTTTTCCATTGGAAGTGCCTTTTTATATTACGTTAATCATTTCAAGTTGTACAGCTCATTCTGCGCAAGTCATTCGAAGGCCCAAAAAGTTTTACATCCGAGTGAGTATCAATTTTCAATATATTAATCCCTATTGCATATTATACCCGTTTTGTATCATTTATTATTTCATAATTTTTTATGCAGTATTTTACTTGGTATTTTAGCTTGATTACTAAAATTTTAATATACTCGGACTTATGAATATTTAGATATTTTAGCTGTGAACAAATCTTTAGATACAATCGTGAAATTAATGAAGACATTTACAATTCTCAGTCCAAACAAATAAAAGACTATTTTCCATTTTACTTCACAGAGAAAAAAAATGTATTTAAATATGTAGAATATATATTTAGAAATATATCTCTAAATCAATATAGAATGTTTCTACATTTTGCTAATTATTTTTTCTTAGTGTTTTGGCAGTAAAATTCACATTAATTGACAATTGTTTCGCTGCACTTTACATTTCAATAGTATGATCCTCCTGCACTTAATCGAGGAGTATTTCTTGTCTGGTTTCCCACATTCGAATTTAATCATTACAATCGGTGTGTTTGAATTTTGAGAGGCGCATAAGAGTCAACGACATCTTGATTAATTAAATCGCCTTTTGATTTAGATGAGGGGAATCAAGCTTTACAAGAGTTTCTGCAAGCGCGAAATCCGCGCCAACAACACTCATCAACACTGGAGTCATATTTGATCAAACCAATTCAGAGAATTCTGAAATATCCGCTGCTCCTGCAGCAACTGAGAAATCTTACGGACGAACGCAGCGAAGAACACCAACATTTAATTGGTACACCAATATTTTATTTAATAGAATAGAAAATTTTAAAGCTTTTGCAAAATAATTGAGATAAATAAATGTACGATAATTAATCAATAATAATGTTACAGAGGCACTGAAAGGTATGGAAAAAGTTGCCGAGCATATTAATGAAATGCAGAGAATCCACGAAGAGTATGGCGCAATTTTCGATCATTTATTCAGACAACATCAAAAGTCCTGCAAACA
Organism: Leptoteleia sp. ZL-2020; assembly: GCA_022817305.1. Taxonomy (NCBI): domain Eukaryota; kingdom Metazoa; phylum Arthropoda; class Insecta; order Hymenoptera; family Scelionidae; genus Leptoteleia; species Leptoteleia sp. ZL-2020. Next base: position 5,247 of record JABFPN010002796.1, on the reverse strand, counting down.
GGTATTCCATGGGAATCAATGATTTATCTTAAAGAACAAAAAATTAACATCAAAGATACGAGGGAATTGTAATAATTAAATAATTTATTCGCAGCCAATCGATTTAAGTCCAGGTGATTTATTGTATTACGGTGGCGTCGAATGGTTGAACATTTCGGACTTCCTGGGTAAAATTAAGAAAGGTTTGGAATTGCATGCCATGTGCTTCGTTTTCAAATCTGCGGTAGTGTTTCTGTGCAAAGAGCGACTTCGACAAAAGAAAAAACTCATGGTATGAGAATTATGTGATATTCATATTAACTGATTAAAAGAAAAACAAAACAAAAATATTATTGAAATTAAAAAAGGAAGAAGCTATTATACTTTGAATTGTAATGATTACAATCATATCATATGAATGTATTTATAATATAGACGTATTTTAATGTTTTCAAACAAAAATATTTTAGGGAGTGTCAACAAAAGCTAATCCAAGTGAGGTTGAAATAATTAGATACCAAGTTCTGATACCAGTCACTGAAGTTCAGGTCAGAGCCAGCTCTGCAAAAGACATGGAATCGCACTTTTTATGGGAATTGATTCATCTTCGTAGTCAATTGCAAAGACGCCCGGAGAAAGTTTACGTTTTATCCAACAGGTAAAGAAATTTTATGCATTTATAAGCACAATTTTTTACAAACATATTTATATATTTAAATGCTAATCTAATTTTCGCAGCACGACTGAGTTCCGGAACGCGTTTTTGAAGACTATTCGACAGATCATTCGCGAATCTGTGAGAAACATGAGCATTCCGTCGACAAAACACAATCTGGGAGCTCAACCACCAATGACGATAGGTCACCGTATCACGGCTGGTCACGTGGACAAATTTGGCAAGCCACCCGCGGGTCAGAATCAGGGTCAAAGCGCAAACGGCGTGCCGAGCGGTGGCGCTCCAAAAACCAAAAGTGGAAAGCAGCAAGCCGCGGCGAGTTCTCATGCCGCGAAACGAAAATACGTACACTCCAAGCACGCGGAAGCCGAGAGCTCCGAGGACAAGGACGAGGAGTTCGCAGATGGCACGGCGCAGCAGAGCACATTTCGTTCACGGAGTAAAACCATCAGCGACACATCGAGTAAGTTAAATAATTAATGTATTAAGTGTAAGGGAAAATGCTGTCGTTTTTTTTCTAAAGAAAATGTACATGAGGCATCAATTATGTAATAGCCTAACCGTTCAAAAGAGTTTTAGTCTGATCAGAATACTTGGTAAAGCTTAACAATACATAACAATGCAAAAACGACAGAACTTTGCCTTATACCTTATAATTCGGATAGAATAGAAGTATAAAACGTTGTTCATATTGAAAACGCAAACAAAAATTGTTTCGCAATATGCAATTTAACAACAGATAAACAATAATAACGTTGTTCTTTATAATAACAAAAGAATTTCTTTAGGCCCACGTATTTTGGGGTCATTTATTATAAAAAATGTTATCTCATTGACAAAAAACGATCTCGTCGACATTGTTTCTTGCAAAATTCACAATCTTTCTATATTAATTCTTATTAATGGATACGCTGTGAAAGGTATGGCAGATGGATATCACTGTTTTTAACTTTGTTTCGGATACACTGAGAAAAAAAGAGATATCATAAATTACTATGTTTTATAATAATTTAAGTATAATGTTGAAAACGTAATTATTTCTATTATAAACAACAATAAAATTTGAAGAATATGTAGTAGCTTTTAGTTTAAAATTACTCAAATTTGCCCTAAAAGTTTTCACTTTTTCAGTCATATCCATAAATTATTATATAATGTTTTAAATTTTACTATTACTCTTTTTCATCTACATGTCAGTTATTCGGTAAAAACTACTGTTTTTAAAAGATAAAAATTTTGTTTTAAATGTAAACATAACAATGATAACTCGTGTCTTTGCTTTTAAATACAATAATATTTACTCAAAGCTTGACATGTATCCAAAACAAAGTTAAAAACAGTAATATTTTTTGTCGTGCTTTTCTCAGTACACTAAGGTAAAAACAATTGACCAAAAAATAAATAACAAAACAGTTCTTTATTAATGAAACGAATGGGTAGTATATAAATAAACAAGACAGAATGTTTTCCTTAGAATATAAAGCATTTTTTTTTACTCGCGTGGGTTCAATGAATAAACCTATTGTTAAGATTCGCGCTGCTTTGTTGTATATTTCATGAACCGAGGGAGTGACGTGGACATTTGAAAGAAGAACGTGCAAATACACGTTGTTACGATTTTTCAAGCATGAATCTTGCGTGTAAATGTGATAATTTAATTGACATAAAATTCGTTGCATAAATCAGCGACGTCGAAAGTAAGTAGAAATACGGAAATATGGTTGGCCAAAAATGTAAGCGCGCAAATTATTTTAAATTCCGCTCGATGAATTCATAAAATTATCAAATTTCTTCTTTTTTTTTACTTATCAACGAATCGCATTCATTTTTAACTTCAACAAAGGAGTCCAAAGTAGACAAACGAACCGTCGAACAGCAACGTAAACCGCACTCGTACCGAATCCATATATCAGTGAAATTGAATGGACATAGTAAACAGTGATGTGACTGCTCGAATAATACACTCTTACACCATGCTTGCGAAGTTACAGAGAACGTTTCCAATGGAAATGGTATTTTCGATGGATAATTGAAAATCTAGCTGTTACTTAATCATCATTAAATATTGCGCGGCAATTCGTTTTGTTGAATTGAAAATTACATTTGGATTGACACATTGATTTTTTGCCATTTATGTAGATAGCAAAATTATACCTTATTGATTTCGAATAATGAAATTTCGATTACTTTCTTATTTTCATTATAAGCGATTAATTAATGTTTCTCCGTGAAATTATTATTGCTGATTATAATTGATGAAAACACGGCGGAGCAAGGATGGAATTAATATTTTCAATGAAATTTAAATATTAAACTGACGTTCTGAATTAAATTGAATTAATTTCACGTGGGAAGCGACAAATTTTAAGCGCAAAACTTTTATATGAAATTTATATTGGAGTGAAATAAAACATAATTAATAGCATGATTGATAAAATACTAATCATTAAAGAATTATCGTTGAATAAATGTTGAGCACAGAATGGTGTAACAGTTACGTTTTAATTGCAAATATTTGTTCTGAATGTTCAATAAATGTAATTTAAATCCACTTCATAAATTTGAATCATAATGAAATAACAACGAAGTTACCTGGTAATGGTAAAAGCGCCAAAAGATCCACAATCATGCGAGAATTAGTTATATGTACGGTTAGTGCGACTATTAAAAATTCACAATGTAATTCGCAAAAGTCATTTCCACGTGGGAAATTAAACCAATTAGGTTTTCGAGTGGAATTCCCATATGGAATTTCCAACTTGATCAATTTCGCACATCAAATATACTTGTGAACATTTTAATCGGGTATATTACTATTATTTTTTTTCTGAGAGCACAGTCAGGAATAAATGTGTGAACATAAATCTATCACCCTTGATTGACTCGTAATGTTGAGTAACAAGTAGGAACAACATTTGTGTTTCAGGCGAAGTGAATGTGGAAATGGATCCTGGCACCAAGTCAGAAGGTGAGGAAGATTCTCAAGCATTTGTTAGTGAGAAGAAAACGAATTTGGGGCGTACGCCTAATCACTTGACTTTAAGCACAGCCTCGACCATTTCCGCGAGCAGTACCGGCAGCCAAGCGAGACTCATTCAATCTTCCCATCAACCGGAAAACTATCAACCAATCACAGTGAAAGATCTGGGTATGTATAAAAGTTAAAAAACAAACAAACAAACAAAAGAAAGTCCTCGCTTCACGTTACACTGAGACCCTACTTTACCTCCACTTTCGGGAGCCGGAAACCTAACTTTACGCGAAAATGCAAATGGCGCCTTAAACTCGAGCTGATTGGTCGCTTTCGCGCAACGTTTCGTTTATTCCACAATCGAAAGTTGGGTGTAAAGCAAAGCGGGGTCTTCTTGTGAAATAAAGTGAGATTACGCGTAAAGTGGCTTCCGTTATACTTCCACCTCGATGTTGTCTGACGAAAATCTGATGTTAGGCTCACCGATTTGGAAACCGAGAGAGTTGCCAACCCTCGGCGAGGCCACGACATTGCCGCGCAAGGGCAAATCAACGGGGGATTTCGGCGAGATGAGCTCCACTCATAGCGCATCGAGAAAGTCTCTTGTAGAAATCAATGCTCAACAATCTAACTTTAATAATCACGTTTAAGTTACTTAAATACAATACAATTAACTGATTAACAGGACCGACGAAAATCCCCACTAATGAAGCAGGTTATAAGTTTACAAGTTCACCCAGTACCGCGCGGCAAGCACGAAATTGCGTGTCAACCGCCGAACGTGTATAGCGTAATGATTAAACTGACGCAGTTGCTGTCCGCGCTTTAGAACCGGCTCATTTTCATTTCTCACCAAATGTTCCAACTGAACTCAACGACCGGATAAGCGATTAATCAATGTCAAACGATTTGTTTCCGCATTTCGATGGAGCTTGCGTTTCGATTCAAGCCAAATCGACGAAATTAAAAGTGAAATAAAAAAAGTGTTAACTAAAGTTCAATGTAAGAATTATAAATCAGTCGTAATTACATAAACAAAGCAGAATAATCCAAGTGTTCGAGAATTAGTTTGCAGCTGTTACGAAGCGACGAATCACGTTATTTACAGGGTACGCTTCGTCAAAACTCGCGTTGAACTTTTACTTTGGATGCGGATCGCTTAATTTAGTTGTTCGACTCTTTTTTATTCTTCTTCTTCTTTGTCACGGAGGGAAAAAGAGTAATAGAAATTACTGACATTGTTAGTAAACTGATCGTATACTTGCAAAACTTGAAAAATTACTATTTTAAGTTGGCAAAATGTGCCAGTTTGTTGACGATTATTGTTTGAAAGTTAACAACAGTTATCAACATGCTGATACTTTTTGCTAACTTAAGATATATACATATATATTAGGGTGATCCAAAAAAATCAAAGCTTTGAGAAAACAGTTCTTCTTTCAGTATCTTCAAGAGAACCTTATTTTAACATGTTCCTGAAATTTTTAGCTCATCTGAATCATATTAAAAGGTCGCGCAAGACAAAAATATGCATTTTTTGTGCATAAAATAGCGATATCCTGGATTTGTCTTTTATAGTTCAATATACGTAATCAGTGACTTAAAATTTATTTTTTATCTA
>JABFPN010002795.1:0-20615 GCA_022817305.1 Leptoteleia sp. ZL-2020 | reverse complement strand
TCTTAATCCATATATGACCATATATGAACATATATGTTTTTTCTTAATCCATATATGACCATATATGAACATATATGTTTTTTCTTAATCCATATATGAACATATATGTTTGATTTTTACTAGGGCCGAAATATCATACGTATGCATAATTTTTGCTTAATGCTATCTTGTCCTTGACCAAAGGAAACTAGTTAACACGAGAAAATGTACTTTTCTCCAGATAAGATTCGAGGTGCTCGTGGGGTATAATTAAATTTATTGTACGGAAAATAAATTATACCGCCATCGCGTAATTTACCGTATAAATAAAAGCGTTAGGCCGTAAATTTTAAAATAAAATTTATACGATTATGAATTTTCGTTCCTTCAACGATTAATATTGTTTTGACTGGCTTGATTGTCTGGAAGATATGTGCACATCAATCATTCGGTCGGATCAAATTTCATTTCGCACATTAAACAAACGTATTTCTATTGTGATTCCTGGGCTTCGGATTTCAGATCTTATTTCAAATGGTATTTCTAGTTTTGTATGACTTTTTTTAGCGGCACCATTAGGATGACATTTTTTTTATATATATGTTGGTGGATTGGAACGATGCGAACAATCGTGCAATTTTTGTTAAACATATCAAATATCAATAGAAGGGGGGGGGAAGGGAGGTGTTGCGAGAGTTACGACTACTAAAATGTTATAATTAGTAGGATTACGATACATTAGACACTTTTACAAAATGCAGTAATTATGTTGTTAGTGAAAACATACACTCAAACAATTTAACGATCACTTAAAACAAATTATTGCTTGTGGTAGGATCAAACTAAGTATCAAGTCAATTAATTTTCAGATTCACTTAATTTTTTTTTTTTTAGAATATATTGTACCAATTATTTTGCTACACAAACAATATCATTGATCACTTTCAAAGCAACAAGTTTTGTCACCCAAAAATGTACCATTGTATCGTACAGACAATGCAAAGAATACTTAAATAAACTTGGGTAGTAAGAGAAGATATGTGTGGGTCAAGTTAAATCAAAATCCTGAGGGGCTAAGAATGTTTGAAATAAAAAAGGAAAACTTTTTATGTATGCAGAATCTTGAGAGAACTCGTCACTCGTGTTAATAAAAAAAAATGTTTGAAAATAACATCTAATCGTGAAGACAAGAAAAATCATAATAACTAAACTGTATTTATCTGCAAAAGTTTGGATTATTGATTTATTCCATGTAGAAGAAAAATATAATAATAGGTTTATTAATATATAATTTAACTTCTGGCAATGTTGGGGTTTTTGTGATCGAAATTATGATTTAATTTCTATTATTATCATAAATTTTCATTCGTAAGATTCATTAATTATATTGAGAAGGCCAATTTATTGTTTTAAATGTATACTTGTTGGTACATGAACTTCATTTTTTTTTTTAGAATACTTAAATATTTAATTATTTCAAATGAACACTTTAGTTGATCTGAACAGTTAATCTAATAGGTTGATGCACAAACAGGTACTTATTAAAACATATTTAACTCTGCCAATTTACCCCAACAGTGTCTATCATTTTTTCAACAATTAAGAACTTGCTTTAAACTCAAGGGAAATATCCTAAACTTAATGAATTATGAAATTAAATTACACGCTGAAGAAAGTTACATCCAGAATTGCTCTTTTTGACGTTGCTATAACATAATGTAATTTGATAAGAAAATAACCATCATAATTCAAGAAAATTAATTGCAACATTCTTTGCACCATTTAACATCTTAAATTATTGTGAATTACTTTACATATAATAAAATTTTTTGTATTCTTTTTAATTATTATTATTTGAAATTTAATTCAGTTTAAACATCATTATTTTTACAATTAAAATACTTCTAATTAAAATTATTAAAAGAAAATGAATATTATTATAAAAATGATAGTTTGGACAAGTGTATGTCCCATTTACTAACAATTTTAGTAATACTTCTTAAGCTTTTCTCTCAGTCCAGAAAAAAACATGCACATTTATCCTGAAAGTTTTGTAACTATCTTGGAATACATTTTCTTATTAATACATAATCTATTTCTCCTTTGATTGATGGCAGTCGTGAACTTGTTTTATGGTACTTTATAGCATCAGTATGCCTGTGGCATATTACTAAATAGTTGCTGTCGTAATCGATATATCTTTACCGTTAAGTAAAGACAAAATAAATGATGTTTTATGGCATTCAAAATATATATATAGTCATATATTATACTTCAGCGTGCAGTACATATTTATTTTCACTCAGTAAACATTACATTGATATTGAAAATAATATAAACATTAGGAATCATTTTTTTAAATTATAAATATTACCTCAAATAGACTTTTTAAATGTTCAGATCTGATTAGGTGTATCTCCCAGATAAAAAAAAAAAGTCTCAAAGTATCGTCCTTCGTTACTGATTAATTTTAACAATTTCCAACAGAAAGTTTCAAACTTGCAATGAAATAAAAGCTTGTTCTAAACTTATCTAAAACTGCTCCGAATCATTTTAAAACATGCTCTCTTTTCTACTACAAATATGAAACATTCTTGTCGACGCAACAAGTTTCCATTAAACAATTCAATTTTAATCAGATCCAACATTGTCAAGACTCTTAAATGAGCTGCAAAAAGAAAAAACAAACCTGACAGTACTAGTCAAGATTCTCAGGTGGTAATAATGACAAAAATGACCGGTCCGAACGCAACTGCAAGCAGTTTCATTTCAAGCTTCTCAATAACCCTAACCATACCTTCGTTTACAAGCCCAAAAAAGGGGTGGCACCCAATCCAAAAGGGAAATTTCGGTGAATCGCTTAAAATTTCACGTTACAGATATATTTTGTGATCAAAATTTCTATGAAACTGCGAGACCAATTTCGCAGCGGGATTACGAGCATTGCGGTTCTCGGATCGGCGTTTCTGACCGCATCCTGATTAGGGTCATCAAGAAACCCGAAGCAAGACAGTAAACTTTTCTACCGGGGATATCGGCGAGAGATAAAAGCTTACGAATGGGATGGGCATTCGAACGGAAGTATCATACGTCGCGTTTGGGGAACGGGGATGGGGTGATGGTTTGATGGTAGGACAAGATGATGTTTTGATGGTTGGACAAAATGATGGTTTGATGGTAGGACAAGATAATAATTTAATGATAGGACAAGATGATGGTTTAATGGTAGGACATGATGATGGTTTGATGGTAGGACATGATGATGGTTTAATGGTAGGACAAGATGATGGTTTAATGGTAGGACATGATGATGGTTTGATGGTAGGGGTTTGAGGTTGGGAGTGTTTAGTGGTAGTTGGTAAAGAAAGCGCTTACCCGTGTCAACGATAACGTCGATGAGGTCCATGCTCTTGGCAAAAGCGTCCCTGAGGTTGATGTGGTGGAAAGACACAATGCTGCCCTCCCGTTTGGCCCGCTCGAGGGCCTCGCGTCTCTTGAGCGCCTTCTCGCGCCTCATCTGATTCTTGTAGAACTCGGCAAAGTTATTGACAATAATAGGAATGGGTAACGCGATTACCAGGACACCACATATACAACACACACTGCCTATCACTTTGCCAAGGGGGGTCGTGGGGTAGATGTCCCCGTAACCGACGGTCGTCATGGTGATACCCGCCCACCAGAACGTTTCCGGAATGCTTATGAATTTGGTATGCGGCTCTTCCTTCTCGGCGAAGTACGCGAGGCTCGAGAATATCAGCACGCCCATCGCCAGGAAGAGCATCAGGAGGCCTAGCTCCTTGTAGGAATTGCGCAAGGTGAAGCCCAGACTTTGCAGGCCGGTCGAGTGACGCGCCAGCTTCAAAATGCGCAGAATGCGCATGATGCGAAAAATTTGCACGACCCGGCGTACATCTTGAAACTGATCCGTCGCATTTTTGTTCGTCTCGACCAAGAAGAGAGATACGAAGTACGGCAAAATCGCGAGCAAATCAATCACATTTAGGCCACCCTTGAAGAATTTCCACTTGTCCGGGGACGCGCTAAAACGCAGCACGTATTCCAACGTGAACCACGTTATGCATACGGCCTCGACCATCGCCAGCTGCGGGTTATCTTGAAAGTTGCCCTTCTCGTCGTTCACTTGCATACTAGGGATGGTGTTGAGGGTTAGTGCAATCGTCGACAGCACAATAAACAGAATTGATATCACAGCTATCACCTGAAATTTCACATCCATTCCCACTTGGCTTTATTATCTCATCCTTTTTCATTCCTATCCGATTATACACTCTTCGACTTACTCTTACTTTTTTCTTATTATCTTTATTAATTTCTTATTATTGTTATTAATATTAGTATTGTGTCGTGTCGTTAGTTTTCTATCCTCCTCTGTCTGTTTGAGCTCTGTCTCTCCGTGCAAATCGGACCCGTTTAAGTCGTTCTATATTTTCCCCTCAGTTTCGCGTGCTTCTTAGTACGCCAATTATATGGCGATCTATCTATCTACCTCTAATCGACCTGATGCCAGTCCAGATAAACCTTTCAAGGGCACCCCTTATGAAAAATTGCATTGCATAGATTTTAAAGGCAGACTTTGTCGGAGCCTATTTATAAGACACATTTAAGACCGCGATTCACGTTAATTATCGTATTTGTGTGATTAAGGAAGTGTGGGTAATATTTCTATTTTGTGTTATTTCAAGTTGGAATATGTGAATTTGAATTCGGTAATGATTACCCCGCGAGGGTCATTAAGATTATTATCTTTTATTGACACAATTCAACTGCGAATACTTTATATGATTTGATATCGTTGCATTTGTAGTTATTATTGTCAAAAAATTGGCATTTATTCAAGGAAATTCGAGATGTTTATTTTAGTAAAGCTATAAAACGAATTGCATCCTTTATCTGCACGTGTATTTAATCTACTTTTTTATACGTAAGATTTATCTTTTAATATTTGAAACATCCACTTCTAAGTAAAAAGGAAAAAAAAATAAACAAAATTTTCAATCAATCGTAAGAGCGCAATCATAATCACGAAATCAATTATTGGAAGCAACGTCTAAAAGCTCTTACGTAACATCCCCAAACAAATTAACAAAAAAGTTATTCAATGTATTAACGTACAAAAACAATGCAATCTAAACTTCCATAAATTTTTAATTTCAACAAGAGCAATTACAAGTCAGCATTGAGAAATAGGAAATTGCATTTCTTCTCCCCCCCCCTCCCCTCCCTTGGAAAATCAATCTCGCGAAATAATTTTCTTTCAACTTCAAACTGATCGGTCAATTAATAAATTAGTTACTTGAAATTAACTGACTTTTTCCGATCGTTACTAACTTAAGCAATCTTCTAAAATCACAAAATTAAGCAAGCTTCCAAAATTTCATTCGTTTTCCCCCGTTCTAATTCAATGTGCAAACCGTCCGACGCAGCACAATCCATTACTTAAACTTCCTTAATATATTAACGTTACTCGGACAATTGTATAAGGGATCCCTTTAAGATCGCTTCCTCGACCGAAAAACAAAGCGCAACCTTGTTACGCGGAATTACGATCAGCCGCGGGGGTTCCGGTATTATTGTAGTGAGAGAAAGCAAAAGGTTCTAGCAAGAGCAGCAAATATCCTTTGTTATGCAAACAACATCTCACATCTCACAAGTCAAACTGAAACAAATGTGAGGATTTGCTATCATTCCCAAGGATTGGTTATTTTTCTAATTGTTTTTTGTCTAATTGTGCCTCGGTTTATATGGTACGTCTGTTGGGTTTCAAGAAAGGGAAAAGTCCCACGCCCGTGGCAGCAATAATAAACACGATAAACAACCGTGGCGAATCAAAGAAATGAAATGAAATCGGGAAAGCTGCGAGCGAGCTGGTTGCTATTAAAAAAACCAAAACTGAATCGGCTCCCGACGAGGTCTCGTGCAGCGATAACGAAACGACGACGTCAAGGTCGCGGGCGCGCTTGATAAGAGAACCACGTCTTTATTCATCGCGAGGCAACATTCTACGTCTTATAATAGAACGTGACGTTAAATAATTCAGCCAGGTTTAATGGTAACATTGACCGATAATCCGCGATGATAAGTAGGCCTCTGACGACTTAATTGCAGCTTCTCGTTTCGCGAAAGGGACGATCGTTTTCGTTACGTCACGGTGCTTTTTACGCCGACCCTGTTTTGCCGGGGTGAAATTGCCGTTCGTGTTACCAATCGTGGAACTAAATTTCGTAGCAAAAGAAAAATCCCAAAGAACCGAGGGTGAAGAAAAAGCCACGTGGGAAAAGTTAAAGTGGGAGAATGTTGTTTGGAAAAATAGAGGGAAAAGAATCCCATGTAGAAGATCCAACCGTTGGGTAAACATTGGGCCATGGTTGGCCCAAGATATATTTCCATCGTGTCGTATATTATACAATATACAACATCGAAACCAATCGTGTGCCAATTTTGGGACTACCATTAGTTTATGATTATTTCAAAACATGAATTGATTTTTTCACTCCAGATTGTATGTAATAATAAATTAGAACAATTTTTATTAATTAATTTATATTCAACATTTTTAATGATACTTTTTTACAATATTTATTTTAATGTAACAAATTAATAGCAATCATCTTATGGTTCACAAAATCAACTTTAACTGAATTTATTTTTTTCACATAGTCAATACTGGGCCAGACTTTGGCCAATTGTCCAGCCAACGGTTGCCAATATTGGCCCAGTACCGGGCCATTTGTTAAATTCTACATGGGATGGATAGACGAATAAGTAAACGCGAGTATTTCATCGATAAACCAGGATGATGTTAGATCGGACCGTGCGATTATCATCGTTGGGATTCGCGTGAAGTTACTCCCGGCTTCCCTTTATCAGCGACGATTCCCAGGGCTGCATTGTTCATATTTGAATAAATTTCAACCGCAGTCACGAAGGTGTTAATCTTGATGGAGGAGAGAGAGAGAGAGAGAGAGAGAGAGAGAGAGAGAGAGAGAGAGAGAGAGAGAGAGAAAGAGAGAGGGGGGTGCGCGCGATTGAGACCCGAAGTGAGACCTCAAACCCCCGAGAAGGGACATAGTTGAATAATAAACGCGACGATTTTTTGCGAAAAAACGACCACGCTTCGGCGGGGAGCTAATTGACTGAGGAGCAAGGCAAGGGCGCGGGTCTGTTTCCTTCGCAAAACATGGCTGTGTCTATATTAACTACAAGAACTTCTCGGGAGCTCTGGCAAGTGAAGGTTCAGTGAAGAAATTTGGAGCATTCGGTTCTTTGTCATTCTTTACTTCCGCTTTTTCAAGGTCGTTCTGGCTTCGGTGATGTGTTTTGTTTTTTTTTTGTCTTTTTTTGTCTTTTTTTCTGTCTATTTCTTTTTTTTGTTTGTTTTTTTTTTGTGTTGCATCGTCATATCAAGAGCACCCTTGTAGGATCGGCTCTTATTCCTTCAGGACCCCGCTCTTTCGTCAACAATAAACACTCCTGAGTTGCGAATTCGCGTAAAAATTCTCGCAACTGGTCGAACGCGGACTTTGGTCGGTTAAGTTTTTGGCGAGAGTTGAGCGTGGCTGTTCGTGAGTCCTGGTTCGCTTCAGATTTCCACCCACACTCTCGACGTCGGGCGAGCGAAATTCGCAAAACAATTGCCCCCTTTTATTTTCGTTCAGCTGTTTAAATATGAACTGGGAACGGTGTCGAGAAGGAATCGAAGTGATGCCTGGTATTCGCGTGTACTCCTTTCCCATTATTATCACACGATTCTAACGTGTTTGACAATTTTTTTGCACATCGCATGCACACAAAATAAATACCATTAATTACTGTAATACTGGTTATATACAAAAGGGTATGTACAAATCAATGTCGCAACATCACCTAGAATGAAATAAGCATACGTTTAATTAAAGTGTTAGAGCATGAGCTGTTTCGATGTACACGTATCTATCGCTATGAGAATGAAAAATAAACCAGAACCCGAATCAATGCACTGCTACGCCGGATGTGGGATATATATGTTAAGTAAATTGCCAATACAATGTACATCGAGCCAAGCCAATGTAACGTGTAGTGCGAATGCTAATTTCCACGCGTGAGGGGGCTTGGAAATCACGTGCAACGTAAATGCCAGTTACATTGACTTCGCTCATTATTAGCGTTGGTTACTGCGGCTCGAAAACACGATAAGACAACCTAATTACTGTAATGTTGGAAATACTTAAAGGGTTATGGTTAAAGAGCAGCTTCGATATTTCATGGCCACGCTCCCTGCGTTAAATGAGGTTATTCTGTTAGTTGTTATTATTTTTAGAGTTTCTCAAGTGCACGCGAAAGCCCTTATCTGAGACCGGCGTCAAACGGTGGCATCGTTTATGGCGTTATCATTGGCCCTGAACGATTTTTCATTTACCCCACCCCCCTATCCCCCCCCCCAATTTTGACCGTTCGATCAACGACTCGACATACGTCCAAGACCTAATTGCACTTCCATCTTTTGTTTTCGCGATATAAAATTGTGGCTTGATACAATGTGGCTTTGACAATCAGATGCAATCGTGCTTTAATTAACGATAGTAATTGCTGCGATAAGTTGGCAAAAATTCAGCGACTTTATGACGGTTCGTGTGCCTAACGAATCAATCTTGCCGGGGGGAGTAAGATTTGAATTTTTAATAAAATTATGAAGGAAATGTAAGGTTTAGTGTTGAAAAGGAAATTTTATTTTTCTCAAAATTTGTCCAAGGCGTGCTAAAGTTACGAAACTAAATTACCGCTTCTCTAATTACTCATAGTTAAGAAACTCGCCGAGCTCACGATTCTAACTTGATTTGAAAAAGTTTTGGCAGTCTGCGATAGTCCTTTCGGATCTCAATTACATTGAAAGTACCCGGGGAACAATAGAATCATATATTAATTAAACCCAATTGGAATTCATTGTCCACGTTTGCACAAACGATCGGGACCGACGAAGGTGTGGAGGGGGGAGGAAAAAAATGGGGTTTATCGCGCTGTCACACAAAATGGCCCCTTATCTGGAGGTTCTGAATGATATGGCAGTGCAATGAGATCTATAAATACAGTATGCAGCACGAGAGAGTGCCTCTGGACAGCTCGGCGAACGAGCCAGAGTAGATTATACCCGGCCCAAATAGCCGCATAGCCGGTAGATTAGAACCATTCGAAATGAACCGCAGTGAAACAGGGACTCTCGTCCCTGTCTGACTACAGTGGCTGCTACTACTGCTACAAACTAGTTCAAGTGGTCAGACGTTATTCTAATTCCCCTCTTTCTCGATAACCCCCCCACCCCACCCGCACCGACCCCCCCTCCCCTCCCCCCAACGCTATTTAGCCGCGCACACACCACCTCTCATCGATAATTACTTTAGCCCCGTCGCAGTCGCCATTACTTGAAAAAGTACTACGTACAAAGTCAATCTAATTCGAGCCAACAACCAATCAGAACGATACCAAAAACTAACTAATATACCAGACCATTTTAACTAAACAACTATTGGTCAACGAGAACTAATGTCTACCAATCTTTTGAAACCCATTCAATACTTCAAATCAACTTGTTCACTTAACTATAGTTTCCAACAAATAAACTGCGTCCACTTAACTCTCGAACCTCGGACGTTTAGTTCAATTCCATTTTATGTTCCAGCATTCACACTTGAGGAAGATTGCATTACTCTTCTCCCAAAATTTAATCACTTTTCTACGTTACTGTTGTTAATATTTACAATGCGATAACTGAATGGTGAGCGTGCATCGTGTCCAGGCAATAACTTTCGTACATAGTACATTTTTCAATTGATAAATCGAACGAAGTTACGGAGGGAAACCTTTTTCAGACGTAAAATGTAAAAAGAAGGTTATAGTTTTGTATCCACCCCAAGCATGAACGCACGAAAAATGTAAGGAAACGTTCAGATGTATTTTTGTAATTAATGTCTGTTTTTCTTTTTTTTCTTCTTCTTTTTTATGATACGTCAATATTTAGTTCGTGAGGTTACTTAGGGACTTTTTTTTTGTATTAAATCTGACATTAACGATGGTAATAAATTTTGAAAGATGAGACGTATAGTGTGCACAGTGGTAGAGTATGGCATAAACTATATAGATATTTATATACTAATGTCTGACGGTGCTTGCAGGATAGCTCCCATGATTTTAGTCGCCCAAGTACTTCCTCTTGTGGAAAAGAATGCTGGAAAATGCTGGAAAGTGTTGGAAAACACTGAAAAACTGGTAAATTTGGACATTTTCAGCATTTTTCAGTCTATCTTCAGTCTTTTTTCAGCATTTATAGCATTTTTTCCACAATGGTCAAGTATTTTAAAAATATTACCCAAAGAAATTTAAGATTTACCGCTAGAAATTTCTTATTGAGAGGCTGCACCCCCTCTTCTACATGTCACCAAGCAAACTAAACTCTTTGATCTTGAACCAGGGCCGTTTTAGTTGGGAGCTAACCTTGCAAGCACCCCTCAGTCGACTGTGCTTGTCGGGTCCTGTCCCATCAAGTGCCAAACTCCCTTTAAGCACCTTTCTATATTATACTTCTGGAACCTTCTAAACTCCGGGCAACGTTATACGTTTTCAAAACTGATACATATGTGTATACTGAATAGCCTTTACTTGTGTCCTACGGGAAGAGTCACGTTAAATGAGTAATGCCACGACACGTTCAAGGGGGGTAATAATCCTACATCGCATAACGAGCCAAGGCGAAAATACGTTACTTTCTAATCACTAAACTGCAATCTTCCTGATTCTACCTTCGTCATTAAGGTTAGGGCTATCAAGGCGTGCTTTTCCGCGGCATTTATAAATAATCCCGCGCTCTCGTGACTGGGAATTCGATCGTCCAAAATTGCGCGCCGATCGGCCGCTTGATATTCGCAAAGGCCGCGGAAAAGCATTCCGTGCGCAACCGTTACGAAAAGAATACCTTTGCTTGAAAAATCGTTCCTGCTCGAGCTGTAAACATGGACAGCCGGTGAATTTATTACCATACATTTTTCATAGTTCGTCACAATTTGCCGGATCGCGTCACAAAGACGGGGGCAATTCCAGCGACCCAAATTGACCTACATCATCGTAATTTGCCTCTAATGAATCGGGCTTATAAAATGTTGATGAGCCCCGTTGTGCTCGGCAAATGCGACTGCCTTCCTCGAAGAAAAACCCGCCTGTATTGACGTTCAAGAGTGTAGCCCGCAAGAAGTTTCAAACGTTCGAATTCAACGAATTAGAATTCCAAAGTCGTTGGGACGAAAATCATTTTCTATGGAGACATTATGGAGGAAATAAAGTGGAAATATTAATCTGTTGGTTCAGCATAAATGTGTTATTAGATTGACATTATTTTCCAGGTAAAAATGAGAGTTGAAGTTACGGAATAAAAGTTCAATTTGTGGTTATACCAATCCTTTTGGAAGAGTATGTTGGAAAATGTTGAAAAACGCTGAAAAACTGCTAAAATTTGGTCTTTTCAGCATTTTTTAGCATTTTCCAACAAATTATTTCCACTAAGGATGCTAAATTAAGTGGACATATTTTTCAATTTTTGTGGTACTGCTAATATTGGTTGATCTTTGGGATGAAGCACCAGATTACTTCGATTGAAACTTGACAAACATTGTCGATGATAAGTTTAATTAAAATTCGTCCCAAGTTTGAACCAAGTTTGGATCAGACTTAGATCAATCTTGGACCGATCCTGGTATTAAGCTTATCTTGACTAATCTTGTGTTGAACTTTGTACTTTAACCGAAAATAGTAGTAAATTTGCAAGAAATGCATCTATTGATACAATAATTGCCTGTATTAATTTTTATTAAGTTCATATTCGTTGAATTTCAACGTTTGATACTTCTCGTACTATCCTCGTCTTCGTTGACTTGCTGCAAAATTTGCTCGTCCACTCCCCGGCAAATCGTCACTTGTCTTTTGCTAAACGTTTAGACTTGCGTATTTCAAATTTCACGTACTCTGTTATCAATTCATATCTTTTTCATCTCTTTCACTATTTATCCCCGATAAAATTGCATCTTATGGAAACGTGTTTCTGAAGAAAAAACTTGTTTTTATATTTCCGGTAATTAAGTATATCGTCAATTTCTTTTTCAAGAGAAAACTAAAGCTCAATTTTTTATAAGCAAATAAAAGTGTGCACTTTAAAATAATTCTTATGAAAATTATTTATTAAAAACAACTGCAGAAGTTGTGCAAAGTAAATCGAAATAATAGAAAGATGTTCTTGTTCTCTTTTTTTTTGTGACTTACTTTTGTTTAAACTTGTAATTACAATTTTTTAAATAATTATTTAAAGTTATATGCACATAAATATTATTGGTATTAATTAAATATTTTCATTATTAAATTCACTGACGTTCGACATAGCCGAATAATTTAAATTTCAATTTTATATATTTGATAGAATTGTAAATACTACCAAATAATATATATCATAATTCGAATGAAATGTTATAAATTTTACAAGCCAATTACTTTCTATGCAAAGTTTACAATACATTACTTGCATTCGAATAATTTCATTTTGATTTAACGAATTTACATTTAAATTCCAAAATGCGGGACCTCTAATAATATCTTAAATATTACAACTGTAGCACGTTTAAACGTGTACAGCTGGGATTAAATTGATTTCGCTTGTCAGGTAGGAAATTGAATTTAATTTCACGTATTTTATGTAAATTTCTTTGAAGTCTTATGCGTGTATATTTAGATGAAAATAAATTTAAATTACCGAATGAAGCTGAAGTATTCTGTGCAATAAATGAAATTAAAACAATAAATTTACAGCAATATAAATCGAACATTGCAATTCATATTTAGAATTGACCGAACGAAAAATATCCGACAGGGGGATAAAAATGCACTCGTACAAAAATAAGAATTTTAATTGCTAGTTAAATATAACCAATCAATATTTTGATATATCTGTGTCAATATGTAAATTTATTCTCGAATCCATTTCAGACGTTATTTATTTTACTCGTTGCATTTCAATATTTAAATTTACACACTTAATTTTGTATAATTTCATACGAACAACTTTTTTTTATATATATCAATCTTCTGATACTTGGTTGGTAGTAACATTTTAGTACACTTTACGTATTTCAATTATTTTCTTATCAACTCGTTACTTCATTTATTCGCGAACAAATCCATCGGATCAATATTTACAAATTGGTTTCATCAATAACATTTGAATTACGCGAGTCAACAATCACAAAGAGCCATTCTTGAGCCGACGGAATGTTACAACATTTTTATTACTCTAAACGTAACAGTTATATATGGCATCGTAGAAATCCGTACAAAAATCGAAATTTCGGTTTAAGAATTGGCTCTTTAAATATAAATCACGAAAATCCATAGGTACAATTTAACACAGCGCCAGGAATAATTGCGAAACGGGAATTAATGTAAATATTAATAAGGGATGGAATGGAAGAAGCGTTGGGAAATGTTAAGAATAAGAATCGCGTATTAGTAATTTAAAGCGCGGTGGGAAATATAAAGGGTATAAAGAGATGGGAATAAGAAAAGTGTCACATCGTCCGGACAGTCATTGAAGCTTGAAAGAGCATTCAAATTATTTAAAGAGTCGACTGAAATATCGCGTACATTCGCGTATGAAATATGAGACTTTTACTTCGTACAAGCATGCGTTTTAATGAACAATTTACTTTAATTAACGATTCGGGTATAAGAGTCAATTTTACTGTAAACATATTCCGCCAATTTTAGGTTCATTAAATAGACAGCAAAGGCGGAATATTTAAATTACAAAATATTCGACTTTTCCAGGAAAAAGGGAATCTTAAGACTTAATCGTGAGATGTAACACCAATAATATCTGGAAATTTAATGTGATTCTTCGGGTTATAAGGTGATTCTTAAGGTTATACTCTTAAATCTGATAAATTACCATCTTGAATTAGCAAAGGTATCAGCTTTCAAACAATAATTGTCAACAAATTGACACGTTTCACTAACTTAAGATAGTAATTTTCCAATATTTACAACTATATGACCAGCTTACTAACATCGTGAGTAATTTTTACTAATCTTTCCTCTCCGTATATATTTATTAAATTGACAAATTAAAGTAGAATTACAATCTGTACCGAGAGGCACTTTTCGACACCCACCGAAGAATCACCTTAATTTGTTAACAATTAAAAAGCAATGTCCCCCTTCAAATATACCCAATTGTTAATGGAAACGCGGGGTTTGTTAAATTCGGTCCAATTTGAATGTGGACGCAATAATGTTGGTCCTGGCGCTGTGTCGAATTCCGCGCATCCCTGCCAATGACAAAGAGGATTTGACTTCAATATTGAATCAGACTTTTTTCATTAAGCGAACAGTAGATACAAACGGAAACAAGAGTACACATGGACAGTGTGCAATGAACTCTCGAGCCTCCGAGTGGAGTGGGAGGGGTTAGGGGGGAGGGACAGTGAGATTTATACCTGGATAGAATGAAATAGAAGGGAGGGAGGGGATTGCAGGCATAGAAGGTGGTCCAGGGGTTAGGGAATTTGAGAGGCTCGCACGAAAAGAGCGTAAAATTTGACCGCGGATGTTGGGGGGTTGGGGGGTTGGGGTGTAAGGACGACGGCGACTCACCCTAGCAGCGATCGACGTGGTCGGCTTCTCGAGGAGGTCCCACAGCCACTTTTGATATTGCGCGCACTTGCCATCACCGAACTCCTCCTCCTCGCGTTGCCTAAGTGATTCAGCTTCCTTCCTCATCTCTTCGTGAACGTGTTCTTTGCGCTGGTGGTACTTGTGCTGGCAGCAGCTCTCGAGGTAGAGCTCGTCGACGCCCCAATACTCGAGGTCGTCGCTGAAGGCGAGGACGCACATCTCGTCGACCAGGTGGAGCTTGCCGGTACGATAGAAATTGAGGATCGAGCTGAAGGACTTGGGATGACGGTCGAAGAAGTACTCGTTGTCGACGATGGAGTAGTCGTCGCAGAGCTCGGTGATGGCCTCGTGGGTGTTGCAGTCCCGCAGCCGGCCCAGCCTGGTGTGGGGCAGCCGCTCCAGCGTGCGCCACAGCACCTCGTGCTTCACGCCCCCGACGTTGATGGACACGCGCCGGTTCAGGGCCTTGGACCGCATGATCATGAACGGCTCCGGGGGCAGCGACGTCATGGAACGGGAGTAGGACCGCTGCTGCATCTGCAACGGCAGCGGCAAGGACGGAAGCGGAGGCGGCACGGGCGGCGGTGGCGGCGCCGCGGGAGGTGGCGGAAGCGGCGGCGGTAACGGGGCAGTCGACATGCTGGGCACCACCGTCGTGAAAGGCGCATAGCGGACCTGAAATCAACGTCAACGGCAACCATTAAACCAACTCTTATATCTCTACGGAATCGGGGGCAAAAGTACCATTGAAGCCCGAAGAAATCTTCCCTTCTGTCGGGTGGTCTTCGGAGCCCTAGTAAAAATGAAACATATACTGAGAAAAATAAAATAATAAGAGTATATACTTTACTTTCTGGCATTCTGAGACTCTGTGCTCCAATGTTAAGAACTTTGCCAGGCAGTCTGGTGAACGGTGTCACTTTTTCAAGTAGCAATTATCAAAACTGTGGCACCTCTTGTTACATTGTCAAGCATTATTATATACAGAAACACATAGAGTTCAGGATTACTATATTATTTTTCTCAGTGTATATGGACGTATATGTTTTTTCTTAATATATATATAGCTGCGTATGGACATATGTATTTTTTCTTAATTCATTTATGGTCATATATGACCATATATTTCCCTGCTTTTGCAAAAAAATTTAATGTGTAATATTTATCAGGTGGCCTTTTGATAAACATAAGTGGATTCAGTTATATGAAAATATATGTGGAAATTGAACGCGAATAATATTCCCATCTTTTACTCCCATTCACTTAAACACTCATTCAAATTCTATCGAAATTTATTGCAAGACAAAGGCGATATAACCCGACGTTCTTTTTGGTGTAAAATATCACAGGTTTATAGCATCTGTTCAAACTTCTTCGTACCAGAAACGTTTACTCCTTTCTCTTTGCTCCTAAAACTGCAATGAGATTATGCGCGTAACGCGAAGGAAACAAAAAGTTAATGGTTCATTTTAGGTCCGCTGTAGGGAACTTGCAGAAACTTATTAGATAATACAAGAAAGCTGAAGAGATGAAATGTTATTGTCTGGAAGAGGTAGTATCTTTTTGATATTTCCTGATTATGCGCAAGGAATGTATTTTACGAGTTAACCAATTATTTTCAACATTTAACTTTTTCGCACGGTTTCACTTTTCATTTTTGAATTATTTCTCAATTCAAGAATTATACTTCAATTAGCAATATTAGAAATATATTCGAATTCGATTTCGCTGGATTACTTTTTTTTGCAAATTAGTCAAAAAGGAACCCATGAAAAAATTGTTATAGATGGGATATATGTTTTTATATATGACATATACATGTCTGCACATATGGCAACCTGTATACATTTTTTTCCATGCGAACTGGTTCCATTGAAATTTGTTGGCAATTTGATTTTTTGTTTTCTGCGAATGTTTCATATTTTCAATTTAACTGGGTGTCAATAGCGAACGTGCGCCGTAATGATGCATCTAACAAACAAATTTTCAATTCAATTCAAAATTTATGACCCAGTTTCTGCCGTGTAAACAGTCTCGATTACTATTGACAAATTGATATTAACTTAGACAACGATCAATTTGATTTTCCATTCATCATTCAAATTCGCAAATTAATTATTCCAAATGCTTCATTTGTACCAAGTTCCATTATTAAGTAAGTTTGCGTATCTAGATTGCTCATCTAGGTTACCTTCAAATTATCTAATGAATGCCAAAATTGTCGCTGTTTAGAATATTCGTTTCCTAGTTTGGACTCATAATACGAGTTCGTTAATGATAAAAGAAAATGGAGGTTTTTCTGCGGAACAAAGTTCATTTAATTAAAGAACTTTCGAATCTTAGATAAAGTCACTTGAATTTTTTCCTCAATTTTATAGCAATCCCAAGATAGAACAAAATTTGTGCAGTGTTAAATTGGAAATTTCCTTGAATTATATTCGGTGTGTATTCATGTAGAAATTTTAGTTGGCTTTAAATGTGGCCATTGTTTGGGATTATTATTAAATTTCGGTTCACGTCGTTTTATTAAATTTCGATTTTGAATAAATGTTATTATTTGTAAGAGCAAAAATATCAGTTTTAAATGTTATATTCATACATAAAACAGAAATATTGTCTTGTAGAAAAGACTGCTGAAAAATACTGAAAAATGTTGAAAAACACTGAAAAAATTGGGACTTTTCAGCATTTTTCAGAAACGACATTCATTTTAAATAGCTAATAGTTATAAAATTTCATTTTAAAAAGATATACTATATATTTACGAAGGAATCAGATATGCATGCAATAATGTTTTGGAAATAATTTGACGGTTAGATTCGACATGAGATTTTGTGTTAAAAACTGTGTAAGATTTCGAAGATGTGTTAAAAATGTTAGATTTCATGTTCGATCTGATTTTAATTAAACTCAAAACAATGTTTACATGTGAGATCGATATAAGTTCTCATAAAGTTTTCAAGTTTATCTCATCTGATAATGTTGCTAAATGTTAAGACATCGGTATTTACGATGCTTTCAATATTTTTTTCATCAATTCAAGTTCGTTCGATCGATCTGGAGGGAAACGTTAAATGTTCAATGAAGTGAAAAAGTATCAAATAGTTATTAAAGTCAAATTAATTTGACAATGTTATATGTCAATATATAAATTTAATTATATATGTTATGTTTTTGGTTCAGATTTAAAACATAAGAAGAAAGTATTTATTTTAAATATGTATAAGAGTAAAATGTTTCAGTTTAAAGAATATTTTTACAATTAGTTTTACTGATTGTTTACAAGAGTATTCCAAATAACATAGCAAATTTTAATGTAAATTTTATTTTACTCGTACAGTCTAATATTTCTCGGTATATTTAGAGAGAAGTATATGGGCGATTTTGGACAAGAACATAGTTCATGATTATGTTAAACTCTCCAAAGCTGAATGGGTTCTCCAGAACTCATAAATTTTAAAGTGTGAAAATTAGAAATATTTAGTATTGTAAATATTGTGAAAAATATACAACATTTATTATATTAAAAAACTTATAAATATTGAGCATTTGCAATATTATATTTAGTATTGTAAATATTTAAGTATTTAAACAAAATTATAATAGCCTTATATAAATTTTATATCTACATTACCATACAATATTGCAACATTATATCAAACTTTCTTATCAATCTATAAATATGATTTGTATTAACTTTTCCCTAATTTTATGGTAATTTTTTGGTATGATATTTAATCAATTTTTCGAGTGTATAAAATATATATAAAAAAAAGCGTTTTAGCAAGACGTTTAATAAAGTTAAATTTTTTAGGTGGCTGAGTAAAGAGACTCCTTACATCTGACACGTGAGTAACATTTTAAATTTGATTTTTAATGAAGTTGATGGTATCCCGTTAAGTTTGATGAAGGTAGCGTTACTTTCCAACTTACATGCAGCCAAGATTTATGCACATCACTAAATTACAAAGTTAAACAAGTGCGACTATATTAAAAAAAAATACACTTTTTTTTTTACTTCAAGTATAATTCAAAGCCACTTCACCCAGTTATGCGTTGTTATTTGATCAATGAACATTTTCATTTTTGTACAAGCTTATTCGTTTCGTACTTTGCATCACTTGACTTTAAACGCGCCATAAAATGCGATTTTAATACCGAATTTTCATTTGAATTTCAAAGTGATTTGTTCATTTATACAATGATTTTATGGCATCGAACGCGATAAAAACTAATTCATCCACATTTATGACACTATCAAAAATTAATAGGAAATGGTAACGGCGAATCTCTGCCCTTTTATTCGCAAATCATCATTCTCGCTTATTATTATCTTTTTATTCGCGACGATGGATTGCATGGAAATAGTCTTAACAGCTGCATTATCATTAGCACGATCATACGGTATGCTTAAAGTAATAAGTAACATAAAGTTGTGCATATAATTTACCGCCTGCTCTTGCTTAAAAGCGCTTGCGGTGCTCTTTTTATGATTGTTATGAGGACTTTGGGACTTTGAGAAAGTTCAAACAAATTTACGAGCCCGGTACATAACTTGAGTTTATTTTATATTTCCGGTAACAGTTAAGCGTTGATTTAATCGTGCATTATTATATATTGTATTTTATAATTAACGCCCCTGCTTTCACAACTTTACATCCAAAGAATTGCTTTGTTCTATAAATTTATTATTATCATTCTTATACTTTTTTTTCAGTCTTTTAACGTCCTTAGTAAAAAGTAAAACATGTATGGTCCACATATGGTCTATATGATGAATGGAATATTTTTAATAAAAGTGCCAAATACTATCATTTTTGTACAGAATTGTAACATAATGCATGTTAAAATTTTTCATTCTAAAATCGTATAGTTCAGCTAATAAAAATCAGATTTTATAACTTTGCAAAAGTTAAATTTATTTTAAATGAAAATTAAATATGAATCTTCTTTGAATTGCTCTTATATATTCTGTCTTTATTTTAATTGAAAAAATTGTTAAGATTCGAAAGGAAAGAAATAATTGCTTTTCAAATTAATATTAATAAAATTATTACTATGATAATTTACCATTATTAGATATTATCAAGGCCTGCTTTGGAGTGTAAATGAAAAAAATTTTAAAGCCAACGGTAAATAGTAAATGCATAAAAAATATTTTATGAAAACGACTGTCACACTATTTTATGTAGGCACTAAATTCTTTTTTTTTTTTCTAGGTAAATTTATTAGAAAAAACAGTATTTTAATATTCCTTGTCGTAAAGATTTTATTTATTTTTCTTCACTTTTTAAATAACGTCCATTAAAATGAAATGAAAAGTCAAATAAAATAAAAAATATATACGATAAAATTGAAGAATATTATCAATTTATCAAAAACAAAGTAACTTGGAGGACATTTCAGAATGGCTTATTTCTCTATATAATATAAATTAATCGCATTAGAAGGGATATTCTAAATTGTATAAATGTCCATTCATTGTGATTAGAAATAATGGGGAACTGTAATACTATTTCTAAATAGCTTAATATAATTTCTTAATTATGCAACGATATCATTAAATTGATAAAATAAATTAAGTTGATACCCTGTCACCATACCCTAGTAAGAATGTAACATATATGGTCCATATATGTTTCATAAATTGCATATAAAGAAACAAAAAATTAATATATAGACATATATGTTTATCCTTATTTATATATATAACTGGCAATTGATTTCCATTTAAGGAAATTAAATATTACATATGTGGCTAGAATATTATATCAATTATTGCCATAAATCTACCATATATGGCCATATAGGAATGAAAGAAAAACATATATGTTCATGTATAAATTTTTATTTCCTTATATGAAATTCTTAAAACATATATAGACCATACATGGACCGTATGGGTTTCATTTTTATAAGGTACTTTTATTATG
>JABFPN010002794.1:0-20622 GCA_022817305.1 Leptoteleia sp. ZL-2020 | reverse complement strand
AGTTGTACGAAATATGAAAGAAAACAGTCGTCCGTTATTTTAGTACAGCTGCTGCCCCAAAATTGGGATGTCTGTCGTACCATAACCTCAGTATGTCAGACGTACCAAAGGAAACGCGTCTAACGCACCAAAATTTTTTCAGTGTATAAATGGGCAAAAATTCCTGATTTGTTATAAAATATAGTAGCAATTATTAGAACATTTCTCTCGGTGTACGGTCGAACGATATTGTACCAGTTTATCGTTTCTAGAATTTCAAAAGCAGTTACATAATCGGCTAAATTTGTTAGTGGGATTGTTGAAGAAACAAGCTCGTCACGCCGCAAACTTCCAGTCGAAATAATTAATTATTGAGCGGTTATAAAAAAAAAAATCGTCGTCGAACAAACAACCGCAATCATTCGTTTTAAACTCGGATATGCCCCGGAGTGATTCGTTGTCAGTAACAACATTGTGTTCTTTAATTAAATTCAAGACGATCAGATAAAAGTGTCACTGGTGTTGGGTTTACGTAAATGTATTATTAAAGTCATTAATACACGGTGAATAATAAGGTTTTAAACCTTTTGGAATTTAAAGGAACGCTGCACAGTTTCGTACACTGAGAGAAATATATGAGTATATTTTACTAAGTGTTTTCGTAAAGTTGTGATATATTATCTATCTTTTAAATAAGTACTAATATTATTTCATATATTACGAATTCATATATTACGAATTACCAAGATCTTGGTAATTAATAATAAAAAATTCATAATATATGAAATAATATTAGTATTTATTTAAAAGAAAGATAATATATCACAACTTTACGAAAACACTTAGTAAAATATACTCATATATTTCTCTCAGTGTACTTATTTTGAGAACTAAGTCAATATCGAAAGCAATGATAATTAAATTATTTATTTAGAATAAAATTCTTAATAGGACAATTGTTAAATTATAATTCATTGCTGTGTTGTTAACGTAATTGCACCTAATTTATTAATGATTTGTAATTGGTTAAATGGAATAATTTTAATTGATCAATAGTTAACAATGTTTAGCCAGTTTAACTTGAAAATCTAGTTTAAACTTCAATTAAATTATCTTTTTGTCTATAAACTAATTTAGTTCTCCTTTGGACAAAAAAGATAACTTTCAACTTACAACTTTCTCTCATTGTTTTATTACTATTCAAGTGATGTTTTTTTAAAAAAAATTAATCGCTTTAACGAAACATTTTGTTGTTTCCAATAATCGCTCGTTTCGTTTGAATTTGATCAATATTGGCTAGATAAAATAATTTACCATACATTATCTTATGTAAAGCTCACTCATAACATCCATTTCTTTTCAATGTATAATCGTGTGGAATAAAAGAATTAAATTGCAAATAAAAAAAGAAATTAAATATTAATTAAAAAAATGGCTAGTTTCCCCAATTAAACAAATTATATGCGCCACACATTTCTGGATATAAACATTGAAAGAAAAGTTTTTGTAATCTCGATTACTTAATTCTTTGTTATAGTGTAATATTTTGTTTCAAATAATGGTAATGTTTCGTTGACATTGAACGGGAAAATTACGCGAAATAAAACTTTTGTCGACGATTGTACGAAACCCAATGCAAAGTAACACTCGTCTTGCATGCATCGAAGTCACCAGCGCATTCCCCAGTTCGCTGAAATCTACGAACGGCGCGTCGCAGATATATGTGACGCGACGCTAAATTATGCGAACTCGAGAAGGAATAAGAAGTTATGCAAATCAAACAACCCTTCCTTCCTCCCCCTGCCGTGTCCGCGCCATTTAATTCCGGTGGAAATTTCGCGTGGCGCGCCATTTTCCCGCGCGGCAGCCATGAAAATTTCTCTCGTAAAATAACGCCGGGTATCGAGATCGCCGTCCGATCATAGAGCGCCTGCATACGCGACGCGTAAGTCGAACCGATTTATCTCCTCGAGATACTAAGAGGCTTGGTAAAATGAGATGCATCGATGCTGCAGCAACGCAGGTAGAAAGTGGCATCCTACTTTGTTGAAACGGCAGTTCTGTCTTTCATTCCGATGTCTTTCAAAAATGTTATCCCTCGTTCAATTAAATTTTTATCAATTCAATAAAAGTTTTATCTTTATTGGGCAAATTAAAATGAATTATAATATTATACAGCTAGTAGCTAACAGTTATTTCGATTGTAATGTAATGTAAATTCTATAATATCCTGTTTTTTAAATAGGATTTAATGGTACGCGAAATAATAATATCGTGACAAAAGTGCGCTTTTTATTTTATCGTGACCGTACTGAGATTGATTGAATCACATTCTTGACTTTAGACAAGTTTGTCATTGAAATTAAAAATGAATTATATTGTCTGATAGCATAACACACCTGGATATTTGAATGTTTAAATTGTGAAAATTAATAATATTTAAAAGAATACTTTGATCATAAAATGAGAATAATTTAAACTTTGCATAGATTGCTAGCATGCAAATTAAAATTAAATTCTGTAATTTTAATCATAAATCATAAATTAACATTTTATTATAACATTCTTTTATAATTGTGATATATACATTGAACAAAGTTTGTATAAAAAGATGGCTACTTGATAATAAAATTGTGACCTTTCTACTAAAGTGTGCAATATTGTCTAACTAAATCACAACTTAAGTGTTAAGCTAAAGAAATTTATCCTTTATTGCAAATGTGCTTCAACGATTCAAACTATGTGAATTTTTCAATCACGCTTTATTCAGAAGATCTAGTAAACTAAACACGTTTTACAAAAGAATATAAGAATTTCCATTTTATTTAACTGATTTTAATGCGTGCAATTTTATTTTATTGGCAAAGTTTTGTCTGAAAGCCATGGAATTTAGAATTCAAACTAAGAGATAAAAGAGAAATATATTCCCAAAGTAGTATCGTTAATAAAATTTAGTGTACACTTAGTAGTATGGTAATTTTATTTGGTATTTTTATCTTAATTTTTATTGAATTTTTGTACATGGTGAAAAAAATTTATATTATTTTTATTAATAGTTTGCGTGAAATTAACAAACTGACTGATAAAACGGTGACAAAACATTTGTTAGAATTTGATTGATTTTTTTTTTATTTGATTTGTTTTATTTGAAATATGGGTCAATCAGCTCAAGTTTAATTAAAGGGATTATAAGATTTCATTTCTATTATATTATAATAATTTTACATTTCTCGTAACCTCTTT
This sequence comes from Leptoteleia sp. ZL-2020, assembly GCA_022817305.1. NCBI lineage: Eukaryota > Metazoa > Arthropoda > Insecta > Hymenoptera > Scelionidae > Leptoteleia > Leptoteleia sp. ZL-2020. The sequence goes on along the minus strand of JABFPN010002794.1, from coordinate 17,400 downwards.
TAGACTGTTATTAATTACAATAAGTCGATGTACTCTGTCCCCACTTTTTGATACAGTATAATAATGTTTAACCTAACTTTTCTCTCACTATATTATTCGTTGTGGAAAAAATTAATTTTATTAAAACAAAATATATAACCTTCAATATAATATTTTTAAATGAAATGGGTTTTTCGTTTAAGGTCCATTAACTTGACGAATTAGATTTCACATTTAGAGAATTATTTAGAAGAATTTTATTCTTTGATTTTATTTTTTTTTCTGCAAAACCGTATACAGATTATTAAATTCGCAGAAAATTAGTTTCCAACCATAAATTGATCATTTTATTTCTCTTAACATGGGATATTTATTTTGTTGTAAAATGAAAAGTTTCAATTAATATTCGTGAAATTGAATTGTTTGACAGGTTGAGACATGCTATTCAGCTGCTCGACTGACAGTTAAACTTTTCACCTGATTTAGATTAATATTTAGTAATGTCGAAGAAGTATTTTTTTAGTGCTGAAATGTGACAGTTTTACAGTGCGATTCGTGCAAGTTTTTTTCATTCCCTTAGTGAAAGTCGATATTGCAATTGCAACTTTTATAATACGTTTTATCATCCGAAGGAGAATTTATTTGCAAAATAATAGGTGGCCAGGCCAATAAATATGGAAGTTACAAAAATAGAAAATTATTTAATTATCGGGTATATTCAGAAATCATTTTATATTACAATAATACATATAAAGTTAATCTTTTTTATGTATACGGTAATGATTGCGGGCAATCTGAGACGCGGTTTATTTGTATTTTACACTTAAAGCAAAGATTGCTTATACATTACTTTAATCAAGTAATTTAAAACAATAGTTGTAATTTAAAAATAGAAAGTTACAGAGACCTGGTGTGGATAAATTCTTAAAACCTGGTCTGTGGCAATTATACTGTTTAACATTTAAGCATTATATTTATGATAAATGAAGATTTATTTACTTTTCCTGGAAATGTAAAATGAATTTTATTTTATAGTTGACACGTAGCATGTTCAATTGCTAAATATGGCATAAATTCATTTTTATAAATTAAATTTATAAAGTTTTATTATTGAATGCTGTTGTAGTAAAAAATTGTGTTAGATAAAACTGTTGCACTCGGAAAAAAATCCGGTAATCGTTACTGCGAAGTTGGAATTGGAGTGAAATATGTAATCACATATTGGATACAACTCTCATTTAGAGTTGACATAATAGTGACAGAGAATAAGCAAAAATGGGTTTAAAAACTTTTCGTTTTGTTATTATGATTGTTAGGTGAATGTTTAAAGGTTTTATTTTTTTTTTCGCAGACGAAAAATAGATTATTATTCTATAATTAAAATTTGTAAATACATAAATGAAAAAAAATTTAAAGTATATAAAAAACGTAAACACTTCTCATACGATATCTGAATTAAATTTGTATATACAATTGTATATTATAACTGGAATAACTATCTAAACGAACTATTGTCCTTTATAATGCAAAACAAATTTCAAGAACTTAACTCTAAAATGAAACGAATCCGTAACTTCAACTTTTACAGCAAAACTCGCACCATGTTTACTTTCATTAAAGGATTTCTTCATCCATAAAATATCTCAATAATTAAATAAAAAAAAGAGGAAGAAAAAGAAAAGATAACGAATAAATACCAAATAAAACAAAATAAAACACGATTTCAGACGTATAAATCTGCAGTCAGTCAATCAACTGAACCATCAAAATAAATCAACGCAATCCTTTATTCCTGCAAAGTAAAACCCTTAATCATTCACCTGACCAACATAATAACATATTATAATATTTATCGACAGCTCGCAAACATATTTTCCGGAGAACATTACACTTGAAACTTCGGTCGATCAGGTGCAATGAACCAATAAACGTTGAAAAGATAGAGAAGGAGAGAGAGAGAGCGAGGAGAGAAAGAGGGAGAGAGAGAGAGAGAAAAAAGTTTGTTTCGTCATCGGAACCGAACATGACTCGGAGATAAAGCGCGGATAGATAAAATTATCTAAAAGTCGGGTTATTCGAAAAGAAAATAAATTCTTTACTTTTTTTTTCTTTTTTTCTTTTTTATTTCGGCGGTATAAAAAAATTTAATGCGCTGGTAAAAAACTGGTTTCTTCTGATTTTAAAACGCGCCCATTAGACACGTCAGAAATTTGATTGACGTGTACGCTCCACGCTTTTTATGCGCTTTCTGGCTCAAGTATGGGCACGTACGATACACATCGCCACAAAAATGCCAGTAATTCCCATTCTCGCGTTTTCCCTAAAAACCACAATTTTGTAAACACATTTCCGTCGTAATGCGCGAGTACGCTATTATGGCAGGCATTTTCTTTTCTACTTATATGTTTCGATATGTAAGGATATAAATATATATATATATATATATCTATATATATTTGTGCGATCGTCGGACTCTAACTCCAGTGTATTCAGACCGCGAACGCGCATGTCAGGAGCGGGATCGTCGACCTTTTGGCCGCAGCCGTCGGCAGACGAGTCGCATAAAGATATATACATTAACGTTTTCATCATTATCTGCTTTTCAAGAAATTCAATTTCCCAAACAAGATAACGTTCAACAAGCATCTCACAAATCGTCTCTCGCCTGTCTTTCAATCTCAAGTGCCGTAGCTGTCCCTTTTTTCATTCATTTTTATGAAGCCCCCCCCAAGTTTTATAAGCAACGCAATGTGTCATTATCGGGGACTTTAAATAATCTTTGATAATTAGATGGCAGGGCAATGATATGTTTTTAATGATACGGTAGCTCTGAGGGTGAGAATTGGTAAACATAACACGGTCTGCTTGGTTGTGATTATCATAAAATCATTAGCTATGTTTACCAAGGTCGGTGTGGTTTATTTAATTAGGATAACAGTTTATTTAACCGAGGCATTCGGTTACATTTATTGTATAGCGATAAAAACGAATGAAGTAATCAAATGAATTATTAAAAAGAAATAAATTTGCCATTTTTATAATATATATATTTATTTAAAAGAGTTATTTAAAAATATCGAAAAATTCAAAGTTTACGAAAAGTTTATCGTGTTTACTTAAAAATACATTTTTAAAGGTTGCATAACACGACGAACCAGGGTTATAAAGGATCATTTACATTTATTTATAATTTATATTTTATTAAAGATGACATTTTAATGTATTTATAAACGTCCAAATGCGGAAGTGAGAAAAAAAAAACTTGTCAAATAAATTCGTGATAAAATATAATTTATAAAGTAATTTCTGTATCGTTATTACTTGATTGTAAATACTTTTATAATGTGATTTATGCCCTCTTTGATAAAAATCAACAGAAAATATAAATTAAGTTTTTGTCTTAAAATATTTATAATATAATTTTCTGCCTCGACAGTATAATATGTACAATCGTAACAAAAAACAGCAGGTATATATTGGCTGGTAAAAGAGAGCCCCTAAAACTGATTGTTGTATGGACCATACATGGAATGTGTATGGAACAGTATTGGGCATACATGGAAAACATATGAGATATGGGAAATATGGAAGATATATGGAGCATATATAAGCCATATATAGAATAGCTATGTGACATATACGAACTCAGAAAAGAAACCTGTACAAAGGAAATGTTCTTATTAAAACTAACAGAAAATCTATTAAAAATAAGAATATTCAGTTATCATCTGTTAAATATTCTTAAACTAAAACTACTTTATTCTTTTCTTTAAAACAAATCCATTTAATATAAATGGAAATAATTCTTTATATAAATATATGTTTTCTATGAATAATTTATTCTTATTATAAACAGAATTTCCCTTTGTCCATATAACGAATGGAAATCCTATTTAACATAAGAATATTCTATTACTCTTAAATAAACATTTTTGTGAGTGCGGTTACTTATCATGTTGCAGTTGGCAGAATTTTAATTGTGTCAACTCTGCGGCCGAAAACAAAAGATCTTTTTGCGTGGCTGTTAACGGCAGTCGGGAGCAATTAAAATACGGACTCGATGAATCGTACGGCTAACGAAACTCGGCTAAATTGTTAATTGGCAGTGCAATCGAACGGTTCTGTTAATGATTTACGCCCACGCGGCAACAACGAAGGCCGCGCGTCTGAATATTTCAAGCGCGTTATTAAATAATTGCTTATCATTGGCGTTGCCGGGGATGGCGGCGCGCTTAAATCATAATACCGTATGAAAAGTTGGCCGGCGCGCATTTTCTCATCGCAAGAAGACATCCGATGCGAGATTGCGAAGTAACGGTGCGTCTGCATTTTTTTGTGACTCGTTTCGGGCCAGAAAACGAGTCGCCGCGAACGAAAACACCGAGGACCCATCGGCCGAGAAATATCATCGCGAAATTGTTTACCGCGGCACAATAACGGCCGAGAATATCGTAACGATTGTTCGCGAGTGCATAAAACGCGTTTTCAATAACTTACGGTATCACATAAATCTGGGCAAACATCGATATGTATCTAGCTTTATCTCATAATTGATCTCGTAGTGGTAATGTATAATTGCATTAACGGCTGACCTTCCAAGCGTTCGCTTTTCAAAAGTCCAACCTTTTTTCTTTCTTTTTCTTTTTCCCTTTTTTTTCGCGTCGACAAAACGTGCCGCGATTGTGAGCGTTTTAATAAATGTCAATATTACATAAATATGCGGCGCGGATAAATTCTAAAGTGAACTTTCTATGGTTGTGGTGGAAATAACATCGAGTCTTTACTCTACTTTACATTTGTTATTGCACGGAGGCAATTGTGTCTTTCGCGCCGCGGTTGTTGGCTGGAAAAGAAGGACGAGAGACGCGCGCTCGTAACCGGGAATAAATGTAATCTAAAAGGGTTACGTTACGATGAGAAAAATTTCTTTGAAAAAGTTGGAACTGTAATCCGAGGCAAACGAACCTTATCCAGCTGATTTATACTACAGTCACAAAACTGTCTATTTAAGAGTAATAGAATATTCTTATATTAAATAGGATTTCCATTCATTATATGGACAAAATGAAATTCTATTTAAAATAAGAATAAAGAATTCTTATAAAGCATATATTTATGTAAAGAATAATTCCATTTATATTAAACGGATTTCTTTTTCCAAAAACAAAATTATTTTGAACTGAACTTTTTATGAAAATGTAGTTAGTATTTTTTATTGAAGTAAATATAAAAGTTTAATTATGTCGCAAAATTTCTTGTGTGCAATGATAAGATTGACATACAACGTTCGATCTTTTTTATGCAAACAAGCATCAAAAACTGTTCTCTTAATGCACTCTCGAGGGTCGAGGTGAAATTTGAAAATCAACACGCCAAATTACCATGCGCTTATTAACGAATTATTCATTAGTCGAGGCAGTTGAGCTTAAAGAGATGTCCATCGAAATTTCCATAATTTCATGAGTTCCTGAAACATTATACTTTACATAATACAAATAAGAGCGCGTTTCGATGTTCATTAAATCAACTTCCTATCGCAACAGTTGAATCGTTCTTTCGGGACGACGTTCTTTCTTACGGGTGGAAATTGAATTTTAAATGTACAATTGCAAAATTGTGATGGAACTGCGACTACTTATCAGTGGTTTTTTACATCAATATTTAATGCATTTACGTAATATTTTTTATAAAAATGGCCTGAATTTGTGAATCATCTTGCCGAATCGAAAGTGTTTTTAATCTGTTATTTCCTCAAATTGCTGACATAAACTTTAGTTGCTTTAATCGTTATTCCTGAGTGCAATAATAAAGAAGTTTTTTTTAAGTAAAGGGACGAATCAGTGTACGTTATAAGATAATATGAAGAGATTTTGACAATTTTTGTATAAACAAAAGTAATTTGTAATATATTGAAAAAATTACTGTTTTAAACTGCGTTTCAGATGTCTTTAAGTAAAAATTACTGATTTTTAAAAGCAAAGAAACTAGTTTCAAATGTTATATTGACAAATGAAACAGAAATTTGTCCTTATAAAAAATTATAATTTTTACTGAAAGACCGATATAATCACAGTTAAAAACAGCATTATTCTTTCTATCCTATTTTTTTTAACGTAAAAAATGATTCCTGTAAAATTCACTAATTTGATAACGGGTATTAAATTTAAGTATATATTTACACTGTACTAGAAAGCAGCTGTTTTGACCCATTTAACCGGATAGAAACAAAAGTCTCGAATCGGAAGTTAATTTACGTTTATTTCTGACCAAAGATAAACTATTTGGATAATTGGTGTGGAGTGAGGGGGGGGGGGGGGGGGGGGGGGAGTAAAGTCTCGGGATATTTGGAAATAGTAGCGTGAAACTGCGGAGGGTCGCGGTGGAGTAGAAAATGGCAGGAAGTTGGCCCGCGCCGTCGAAAACAAAGGAGGCTGGCTAACGAGTGGAGCATAGAGATACCCATCTGCGAGCGTGGGATCGACGGCTCGCCGTCGCGCGCACAGTAACACACGCACACGCGGCCTTTATTTCGAATATGACCGACTTTAAAATTCGGATAACATCTGGTTTTAGATCGGCCCGATTGCCCGGTTCCGTTACCGACAAAAGCGCGCAACCGGTAAAGGCAAAAATTGAGAAGGAAGCGCGCGGCAATTATGAGGACAAAAGAATGTCGCGGGCTAAAAATTTGACTTGTCTATTTGGACGCAAGTGTCGACGTACCAACGTTGACGTCCAGCGCGACTGCCTTTTCGGAATCTGATACGCTCGTAACTCGTGGTCTCGGCCATCGGAAGACCGCCACTTTTTGTCCGGCCGCAAAAAAGCCCTACCGGAAATCGATCAAGTGTGGCGTAAAGAATTGCTTACCGGCCTTCGTCGGTTTCGCGGAAAAATTCATTTACAAGTCGTCACGACCGTCTCGTCCGCGCGTCTCGGAAGCATCGCGGAAATTAAACGGCTAATTATCCTTTAGTTTCGCCGCGCCATCTTGCAAACCCAATCGGCGAATTAGTTCGAAGAAATGTTAAGGCAATGACCATTGTAAAGAGACAACAGTTTTGTATGTCTGTTAGATTTACCAAAAGATAACTGGTTTTATCAAAATTTGACTTAAGTTTCTGATTAAAGTTGGAAGAAGCAGATATTGGCATTGTGGTGGTTGGAGGTTTTTAAATGAACAAAGTATTCATTTGGTTGCAGAAGGAGGAAAGAAATTTGAGTTGATGTAATTGAAGATTCCAGCTTGATTGATTAAAAATGTAAAATAGAAGATGATTGATAATCCCTATACAAAGATGAATATAAGTACTATAAAGATTCCATTGGTAGGAATATTTTCATGCATCAAAAAAATAAAAGAAATATGATAAATGTTAATAAAAGGAATGAAAATAATTATTGGAAGATTAATAAATATTAAAACATTAAATCCAACAAATAATTAAAAAAATAGCATTATTTCTTATCAAACCTCAATGTTCTAGTTAATTTCCAATTAAAATCTAATTATTCATTCACCAATACATGTAAAACTAGAATCTTCTTCAATTCCTTCTTTTTATCAAATAAATACTTTCTTATGAATAATAAATGACGAATGCCATTAGAAAGTCTCTCTCTGTCTATCTCTCAGAAGTTAACATTCGTTCCATTTATTTTGTCTAAAAACTGATTAGAAACGGAGAAGATGTCTGTGCAATGCAATCAATTTATTCGACTCATTTGCGTTTCCTCTTGCGTGAAGAAAAAATATTCTCAAAAATAAAGATTAAGATTACTGTCTTAAGTTGGTAAAAAGTATCAGCATGTTGACAGCCGATACGTTATGCTAAGCTAAGACAATAATTTTTCAGATTTGTCAAGTACATGATCAGTTAATTAAGGATATCAGTAAGTTTTATTAAAGCTTTTCTATCCGCGTATAAAAAGAGAAAACTTTATGTGGTTATATAGGTTTTTTGGGGCTTTTATATATGACCGTATGTGGTTTATTTTTATGATGGCACAGGCAATAAACTGAAACATGTTTTTGTAGTCTGGCAGGATTCAACTATGTTGCATTTTATGACTAAAATTTCGGACTGAGTAAATTAGCCCGAGGTGCGGTTCGGGCGAATCCGTATTCTGGTGAAATGCGCCACACGAGGCGTGCAGTAGTAAGGTCGGAATCAAGGACGTTCGGGTAGCGATAGATCAAGAGGAACTTAGGAGTCGCATCCAACTAAACTACTTTCTCCACGTCTGCCTCTCAATCGTCGTCTTATTTTCCACGTTTGTTTTCAGCTCCTCCTTTTTCTTCCCCGCCTTCCTTCGCCGCCTCTTCTTTTCTTCTTTTTCAGGCGCCCGTGTTAGAATCATAATCCAGGTTTAACGTCCGCAGCGAATTAATTCGCCATTAAGGCTGGCTTGCTTTGACCAATATTGTTGTCCATTTCATTTGATTAGTTAATTAATTTTGAACACCAAAGAAATCAATTAAATTGTTTCTTTATACAAATATTTCTTGAAGTTTTATATTCAAATAATTAAATTAATTTCGCAGTCATTTTTTTGTTAATTATTATTATTGAATAGTCAAAGTATTGATTTTATTTTTTTTAGATGTTAATTGAATTCTGAAATTTTAAAGCTGTTTTGATTCTCGTGTAAATCGATTTATTAATTTCATAAACCATATTATTCATCTTTCGTATTCGATGAATGGATTGATTATGATCATTCTGTGTTTCTAAAAATAAAGTTGAACAATATTTGACACCTTTTGTTTTGATAAAAAAAAATGGTTGAATTGAATTGAAAATATGTTTCTTTCCAAATATAAAATAATAAAATAATTTATACACGAATGATGATACATGGGTAGAAATCTTGAATCGTTAAAAGTTTTTTTTTATAAAATGTTTCCCTCAAACCATCATTTTAGGGGAAATATTTGGAATGCAGTTTGCTTAGTATTTCTTCTCAACATTTATAAAAGTTTCCATTGAAAAAACTTTTGTCCCTGCTAAGGCAATTTTCACGATGAAACAGCTATGAATTTAGATTACAACTATTCACCCGTAATGATACTAATTATATTACATAGTTGAAACTCTTGGATAATATACCTATACTCGTTATGCATTAAAGAAATATATACTGATCTAATTCAGTAGAAGTAACCGAATGCCATGGTGAAATAAAATATTGTCTTAATCAAATTAACCATATCGACCTTGGTAAATACAACTAATGATTTTATGGGGTTATCGCGATAACCAACTATACACCACTAGTTGTGTTTACTAATTTTTTCCCTCGGTGTGACGCACACCTTTGTCCGTACAAAAAAAGGCTAAGTCAAAGTCAAGCGATAATCGCAACAATATTTTTTTTTTTTTTAATGCACGTCTACGTCCTCGCGTCTATCGGGATACGTTATCTCCGCGCTGGTAAATAAGAACACGTTTCTATATTACATTGTAGGCAGATATCGATGTACCATTGATACAAATATTTGCGTAAGAATAATAATGTAAGACGCAGAACGGCTATGACTTTTATGTTGTCGATCGTAAAGAGCAAACTGACGAATCATTGTAATATTGAAATAATTCCCTCGTGAATGCGAGATTGTTGCGCTATCAATGGCGCGCTTGATGAAATTAAATATTAAGTGTGTTAAGGTTGCCCGGACTGATGTGAAACACGAAATTAATCATCGCCGTATTACGATACATTGTCGTGTGGACTTTTTCTTCCTCCGCGTGACGAATTCGGTTGGGTCGAAAAAGCCACGCGTCCTTACGGGCTCCCTAATTGGTGGCAATTATTAATTAGCGCCGTTGACGATTTTGCAAAAGGCTCACGGTCTCGCCCCACCCGGCCCCAATTAAGCGCGTTTTACCGCGTTCGGAATCGCACTTTCTACGCCCTTCGTGCGCGTAACTTCGTATTTATTTTACATGGCGAGCGTTATGGGAACAATTACCGAGCCATTTTGCGGGATCTATGATTGAAGCGATTACCGGCAGCTTGCGCAATACTCGCGAGCAGACAATTCAGAAATTATTTCATACACGCCGCGCGATAATTAATCTTATTTTTATACCGAACGTGCGAGCTCGCCGCTTTTTCTTCCAGGGAAATGGATGTGTGCAAACGTATTTCCATATCTCCGAGTGTAATAAAACAATGCGCCAGATCGATACTCGATATATGAATGGCGCATAACTTTGCTTTGATTTTCAATCATCTTATAAATATTCTTAATCGTGGCGATCTTTTTTTTTTTTTCCATTGGTATTGGAAGATTGAGATTATTGATAATTGTTTGTTTGCTGGCGTAAAAAAGAGGTTGGGATAAAAATTGATACGTTGTATAATAAGGTATGGACAAAGAAGGTTCTTTTTTTTTGTAATTAAAAATTCAAGTGTTGCAGAGGAAAAATAATGAGTTGAGCCGACCTTATAAAGAATGTTGGGTTTACATTGTAAAGGATTGTTGAATGTAAACACTGCGTATAAAAGAAGGCAAAAGGTGACAGCTTTTGTCTCCGTTCCATGTTATTATTTACTATTAACTATCCCATACAATGCGGATCGAGCATAGTTTTCTTTATATTTTCATCGAGTTCGTTTTTTTTAGCACATTAAATAAAATTCTAGCGGATTTTAATGAGTTCTGGTGTATTATGAAAAGAGATGAAAGAAATTTTGTGAAATACTTCCGTATAATCGTGCAACTGGAATTAAAATTTTATAGTAACCACAAAAATTAACTATGCATATGGTTAATAATGCTATACTTTTTTCTGAGTATATTTAAGATTGTTAACTTTTGTCAAAATTTTAAGATAAAATGCACTGGAACTTTATAGAATTTTATCACGATTTGTAAAAAAAAAAAGAATTAACTAAAATTATTGTCCTAGTATCCTAGTAAAAAAGAATTAACTAATTATTGAATTAGTATTACTTTTATTTATTCTACTATTTTCTTAATAAACGAACACGAAACAAACGTGTGAAATCTTTGAATAAACACAAGTTCAGAATAATTTAAATATCACACATACACACACACACACACAATTGCAGAGTTAAAGATATTCTTATTTAACGCGTTAAACAATTTTAAAACCATTCGAGATTAATCCTGCATTAATCCTCCAAGTTATGTCGACCAAGATGAATATATAAAGAATTTTTAATAATCTGACCCTTGCAGAATTTTCACCATCCTTTAAAGCCATTTGTGCAATTTATCTTCGTCCTTTCGGAAATATTTTAACGAGGGATTAGCATAAAAGTATAAGCTCAACTGGGCACAAGCAGAGTCCGTTTGAGGTAAACTTTTAAAAGAGCCGTTGATTCGGGGCGGGTTCGTTGGTACGATTCCGGTGTTTTTGCCGAACGTAGGCAATATGTGTATTACTGTGCCAATAGGCAATCTCGTCGGTGTGCGTGCGCAATGACGCACACGTGCACGCGGGAGACAGGTTTTTCGCCCGCGCGAGATAGCGCGCAGGATACTCTGACATTTGCCAGGTTGATAGCATAACGCGAGTGGTTCACCTATGTGTCGGGCGCGCGGCGACCATTCAGTCGGTCGAGCAAACCAGCCGGTGCATGCCAATACGTGCGCGTACACGCGCGCATCTAGCCTCGAATGAAAAACGCGTCTTAATTATAAATGCGCCAATCATTTCATAAATGTAACGCTTTTTTACATAATTACGAGATTATTCAGGCTGGACTATCTCAGGAATATTAATTATATCCTGAAACTGGCGTGGATTATAATTAGCGCCGTTTTTCAAACGTGATACGCGCGAAAAAATGCCAGCGCAAAAAATTAATCGCTGAAATTAATTAAGTTCTAATGAATAGTGCCGAAGGGTTCTCTCCAGCGAGAAACTTTTCATTTGTACTCGGCCGAGGCATAAATTATTAAACTACAGTTTTTGCCGCAATATCGTGCTAAATGGATTTCATAAAATCCGCAAAATGGACGCTGCGAATTAGCTCGGGGGGGGGAAAAAAAAATAAATCGTATATTTTTTCATCGCCGCGCGCACAAATCCCACGTATTAACTTCTCGTTGAAACCAGCTTAGAACTCCTTTGAAGGATAAAGGAACTTTGTGTAACTTTTTAAGCGTTATTATATCAAGAAATATTAACCCCAGCTAAGACGACCTAATAGAACCTTTTACTCTCGGCGATCAAGTGGGAGAACAATAAAATTGTCACACGATTTCTTCATTGTAACGAGATTTAATTGGATTTATCACAAATTAATCTCAACGACGGAACAAAGAATTGTGGAAACACAATGTTTAAAATGATATTTGATTTGTTCATATGATTCGTTTAGAATCTTCCACATCCCAACTCAACTCCACTGAATAGATCAGAATTATTTCAAAATAGGATATTGCTCGAACAACAAACTTCAGTTAAAATCTATCTCAAGAGATGGTGTAAATTTCATTAGAAGCTCTTAATAAAACTAATAAAATCATCCAAACTTGTTTCCTATTCAGTAGGAATCTGCTTCTACTCCAAGACGAAAAAGTACCAATGTTCAAAAAAATTCTCCACATATGGTACCCTAAAGTTTGATAGTAATTATAATTCAGTTTGCAAGGACTCGATAATACACTTTGTTTTCTTCGTGCAAGAGGGAGCAGATTTGTTGGCTTTGTTACAAGTTCTACCGTATCGATTCATTATTTGTAAATGAGTTTCTTGACGGGCGAAAAAAAGAATGGAACGGAATCGGGGTAAGCCTATGGCACCATTCAATGGCGGCTTGTTTGCATGCGGACCTGGGTCAGCGTCGAATAAGGCCACCCCCGTCCAATGACGAATCCTTGTTGGTACATGCGACTCCATTACACCTCGCTACGTCCGGGCGTAATTCAATAATGCAAAGCGATTTCGATACGTCCTGCGAGAAACGAGAATCCCCTTGGCGGTGCGTTAAGAATTCGGTTAACAAATGGCCTGCGAGGTTTCAGGCGGCTCGAAACCCGAGCCGACGACGGGGTACCGTTACCTGGATATGAAAAGTCGTATCGAATTTTGGCTTTACGAGGCGCTGCGCTCGTACGCTTATCGTTATTTATTGCGGATTCGCGGGGCCCGCGAGAACATCAACGGGCAAATTGGCCGATTATGTCAAGGTGGCTCGGCCATCCGCCGGCCGGGCCAACATCGTAATTCACCGTCAATTAAATCAAAAAGTCGGCCGACCTTATCGCCTTCGGCGTTGGAGCGAAAAAAAAAAACAAAAATTTTCCATTTCATCAACAATCGGTTCGCGTGTAAGTTTCACTGAAATTGTCATTATTAATTCCGGTTTCGAGGCACTATTAACATATAAATTTACGAAAGTCGAACGAATTTGTCGAAACAAATTCGTCCGGGGGATCAATTTCGTTTATGCGTTTATACCTTTAATGACGGTAATTGATGCGCGTAATTTGGGACGAATTTTAAATTAGTCGAACGTTCGAGTGTCAAGGAAATAGTTGTCAATTGGTGAACGACGAAGAACGTCGTGAAATTGCGGCCATTAAGACGCCTCGGTGTTTTGCTTGTGCGTCACGCGAAGCCCTAACGAACGCCGCTGTCGATATCCAAATGAGAAAGCCCGATAACCAGTTTGCCGATGATAACGGAACAAAAGGAAGAGGGGCCGGGAGCGTCACTTTCATTCATTGTTTCGCGGCGAGGTTTTGACTCGCGAAACGCTCGCGCGTTCGATAACGAGCTCGAGCCAAAGTAGGTGAACAAACTCGTACGGTTTCCGTATGTTTCCGCAACCGAACAGATACGTGGCGACATTATAACGCGCGCACGCGCACGCGCTGCTCCAATAAAACGCCGCGGAGAGCCAACCGGAGATCGGGACCAGTGCTGCTCGGTACCGGAGTTTCGGAAATGGTACCCTTCTGTACCAATCCGGATGCTGACTAGAACCTTTAAAGGCGTTCCCATCGAAATTGAACTTGTTACCGTTTGGTATCGACGGTATCTCTAATTGACACCTGATATTTGATATGGTTCTCTGTGCCAGAACTTGGACCTACAGGTGGTACCACTATTTAAGTATAGATTTAAATAGACTGAAACATCTGGTACCATTTGGTATGCTAAAAGAATGTTATACCAAACAGGACACATACCAGAAAGAAGAGCTGTCACTTGTTTGACGTAATAAGAATTGATTTGAGAACTTTGATGCTACTTGGTACCAGGTACGATTGTGAACTAAAAACAGATCACTGTTTGGTAGCCGTGCTGTCAAAAATGATTTGGAAATGCGACAGCTGTAGTAAGGCGAAAGAGGTTGACCTTCTTTGACGACAACAACGCGCATTCGTGCGTGGTAATCGCCACCTGTACAACGACAACAAATGTGCGTACGAACGCGTACAAAGGAATATCCTCCGTAGCACAAAGGAAGCACACACGAGGGCTTTCGGAATCCTTACTGGCGATGGCACGTATTGGCGTCCCAGGAGTAATCCGGCGTAAACGGATACCCCGGAGACACAATTGCAGGAGTGTCTTGGAAAGTTCGCTGGGTTGGTCAATATCGGCCGCGCCAGATTGGCACACAATCTAGGACTGCAGCGCGTCGCTCGGCGCAACAGGTATCGCGGACCCGCGCCTCAGAGAAACGAGGCCGTGAGTAAGATTTCGTTGTCAATGAGGCGGGTTCGCACGAGTCTCATCTCCGGTCCTGCGCGCGTTGTCTTTCTCATTGTCGTGTCGCTCCGGGGCGGAAATCATGGGAGCCTGTCACGTACGGGCCGTGACTCCCGCCTTTTGTCGGCCAGCGTTTCGTGGGAGGATGCGTTCGAGTGACGCGTGTGTGCGCGCGTAGCCAGAAACAATGGGGGGGTTCGTTGATCGCTGCCATGCTTTTTGTTTATACGGCCGATCGCTCGGTGGACACAGGCGCCAATAAATCACCGGAGATTATCGATACCCCGGCTCGACGGTACCAAAAGCCAAAGGCACCAGCACCGTGACGGCGGAGGAGGGAAGGATAAGGATGGATAAGGATGGAGGTAGGGGGGGTGGGGGGAGGGAGGGTTTCGGGACCCGTGGAATTCTGGACACTGGTCGAGGATCGCGGCCCATAAAGGCGGATGATAAATCTCAAGCCGTGCCTAACGACGGGCATTCGGCCTAGCATAATAGATGTTTTGTAACGGCCGGCAGACAAACTGGATCTTGATCCGGGGGTCAAAGACCCCGTGTTGGGCAGCGACGCCAGGTGGGAGTGGATTTATGCGGTCGCTCGAGACACCGGCTACACGTCGCACGATTGACTGGCCACCAGGACGGCGCTGGCGAGTGGTGCCCCGAAAAATCCCCGGCCTGGTCAAAGACCCCGGCGCAAAAAGGGCCGCGAGCGGGGCTGGCTCGTCGTCGTCCGGCCCCAGCAAGGTTCGCCCGGCCCTAGCAATCGTACCTTCGTTATGGTCCGCGGTCCACGTGGTCGCTCTGTCGTCACGACTGGTGGTCCCTCATGTCGGGGCGCGCTCCGGTTCTGCTGGTGATCCTCGCCCGGTCTCGTCTCGGTATCCTTCTGGCGGCCGCGCGCGCGCGCGGCAACGGCTTCTCGAGGCACGCTCAACAGGCGGGATCGTCCGCGATCGTCATCGCGGCGCGTTCTCACGTATGCTCACACACTCGTACGATGCGTCACACGGTCACACTGCGTCGACACAACACCATTACGTGACAAATGTACACGCGTATGGGACGCTTGGCGGCGTGACAGCGCGCTGAGCGAGATCCGTATGGCCCGGGCGCAGCGCCGGACCAACTGCTCGGCGGGCCCACCGGCTCTTCCCGTCTCCCTCGCTCCCCGTCGGCCCGCGGCTTTTTCGGCCCCGGCCTCTCCCTTCGTCGTCGCCCCTGTTCCTCTTCTCCTGCCCCCTTTCCCCTCTCTTTTTTCCCTTCCTTTTCTTTTCTTTCCTTTTTTTCTCTCTATACCAGTCCCTCGTCCTCTTCTGTCCGTGCGCGTCCGTCTCCCCCTCTGTACGCGGTACGCGTCGCCCGCAGACTGGGTACCGTATCAGCGCCGCCACTCAGCACCCTCTACAGTGCGCTCTCTCGAATCTGCTGGCCGTTCCCCTCCCCTTTGGCGCGCGCTGCCCGTGCATCCCGTGCAATACAAGCCTAGCGTATGAAACGCGGACGGACCGTTGACGGAAACCGCGCCATCGTGCGCCCGTACACTCGCGGACGCCAGTTTAGTCACTAGGCTGCTATGCGCTAGGTAGGTAGGTAGGTAGGTAGGTAGGTATGTATTTCGCCCGCGGCTACTCCACGTATAGCGGTACTTCCATCCGTCCCGTCCCCCGGGCCCCTCCCCGTCGCCCCACCCCACCCCCGGCCGGCCCCGGTGGCGCGCGCTCCCCCCGCGGCCCCGCTCGCCCGCGACGCCTGGACCAACGGAGCGCGGCCTCTCCTCCGTCTCGCTCTCCCGCCGCCCGCGACCGCGGTGCGCATGCGCGCCGGATCGTTAGCACGTGCGCGCGCGCAACTCCGACTCCCGTTTGTATCGCGGGGAGCATCGAGCGAGGCATGGAAGGACGCGCGGACGCGGGGATGGACGGATGAATGGACGGGGACTGTTGCGCACCAAGTTACCCTTGGCTGGGATTTTTAGAAATCCCGCCGATGTGAGGCCGCCGGGCGCTTTTTTCCCGATCGCCCGCTCGCAGCTTTGTTTACACGATTTTCGTGATCGCCGTTTCTCATTCCGCTTGTAAATAACGATTGTGCGCTTGATTGGTTATGTCGATACCCGTTCCGTTCTTGTTTCAGGCCTCGCTCTTTAGATTTTCTGGATACGTAAGATGGAGCTCTAGATTCGACGCTGTGCCGGGGGAATTGTACAGTTTCTTGTTCACAAATTTGAGTTTCGGCTGGGGATACCATTCGGGGATACCAGCTGGGAGATTTAAATGCGCGTTCCTTTGCTTTTGGGAATTGCTAGGAGGGGATTTTTTATTGGAATTTGTTGCAAGT
This sequence comes from Leptoteleia sp. ZL-2020, assembly GCA_022817305.1. Taxonomy (NCBI): domain Eukaryota; kingdom Metazoa; phylum Arthropoda; class Insecta; order Hymenoptera; family Scelionidae; genus Leptoteleia; species Leptoteleia sp. ZL-2020. The sequence goes on along the minus strand of JABFPN010002794.1, from coordinate 379 downwards.
ATGGTCATAGATAAAATGTATCGTACATTTAATTGAACAATGTTTGTGATTTTTTTTAGTTAATGAAATAAACATACACTGATAAAATACATTAAAAATTGCTGTGCTAGAACTTTAATGTGCAGCCATGTATACAGTATCGGAAATTTTACAGAGCCCGAATAGTAAAATTGTTGTATTTCAAATATTTTGGTGTTTTTTACACTGAGAAAAAAGTTATATTGATAATTACTATACCACACTCACAAAACTGTCTATTTAAGAGTAATAGAATCTTCTTATATTAAATAGGGATTCCATTCAATATATGGACAAAACTAAATTCTATTTATAATAAGAATACATTATTCTTACAAAGCATATATTTATATTAAGAATA